>JAYRBW010044126.1:0-11517 GCA_036023295.1 Invenusta paracnida
CCCCCCCCCCCCCCCCCCCCCGAGTCCAGGTCCCAAAGATGAGGAGGCAGTGTGAGCTCAATATACACACAACCATGAGAACAACTTACTCAGCCAATCACTCTGTTGCATGACAACCTTTAAAGTCCATACTTTATTTTAACTCCTAGTTGGTTAACTGTTAGTTAAGCACACCAAATCAGAATTCAAGCTAACTGACAGTTAAAATATCTGACAGGTAAATTTAACTGAGAGTTAGATTAACTGTTAGTTCTGCACTAGGGGGGTATACTTGTTAACTGTGTTAATGTGAAAGGAGTCCATTGTGATATCAACCAGCTTGTGAATAATTGTATAAGTCATTAAAGATCAGATCTAACATGTTTAAGCTCATGAAAATCAAGCTTGAAGTAAGTCTGGATACATAACAAATATACTGAAAATAATTTTTTTTATACAATATATAGTAAATAATATTAAGATTTTTCAATACTACTGTGAAGTCATATTTTAAGTATTTTGTTTGTTATTCTATAACAAATGAAAGCATATTATATATTACATATAATTTAAAACACAATTTATATATGTAGTTATTTATAACAAATAAATAGCCAGCCTACACTAGACATCCAACCCCCTACCCAAAGGAGCTGAGTGCCATGAGTAGATAAGTTGTTATGAACCATTGTTTTGCACCCTGCATGAATCCACAAACAATTGCAAGACACAGGTGCCCACATGGATGACAACTTGATCAAATACTATCTCCTCATTGCTCTACCCTTTTATGTTTGCCTCCTCATTGGTTCATGATCCGATTTTATGTAAAGCTTTGTGTGACTGACCGTGTCAAAGGTCTTGACAAAATCGATATGATATCAGTTCAAAGTCTTGATTTAAAAGCTAATTACTTAATCATTCAAAGTCACCAGAAGTTGGGTTAACTATGTTATTCAAAACTCAATCGGTCTGCTGATAGTAATAATAGTGCTAAATAATGAAATTATTTAAGTTAAAACATTGCCTTGTTTCATTCAGAGTGTACTATTTTTTCGATTTGCTTTTTATAATTTTTATTTTAGACATATACTATGGATTTTTGGCTCACATCGATTGAAAATAGGTGCAAGCATTTTCTATGTCAAAATATAGAGTCATATAAAATGTAAGTTTTATTTTATTAAACAGCTCATGAGTTAACCTTGTCAGCTTATTTAATTTAATTTGTTTTGTCTTGTCCTAGATATGTTGAACCAACAATTTCAATGTGGAAGCTTCATCTTTCAAAACACACCCACAAATCACCCAATGTGCCTCAATGGATCAAAGATAAATGCTTTGAGAAAGCAGATAATCCTTATATCTTAACTCTGGTACTGCTGGATGCCAGCCGCCATGTAAAGCAAGGGCCTGATAACAATGTGAAACTGTTATCATTGTCATTTGTCTTAATTACAGCTTTAAAAGAACTGGTCAATAAAAATCCGAAGTGTGTGCATAACATTTTATTAGGTTGTTGTGTGTGTATACATATAAAAATCTAATTAATTGTAGATTTCATTTCTTCTATTTATGTTTAATTTCAACACAACGTTTTTTTATACTACTCCTAATGAGTAGTATACTGTAAATAAATATTTGTTGTGTTTAACAAAATAGATAAACTGGAAACAATTTATTTATTAATAATATAAACATAGAATGTGAATATATACATCATATATACACTATATATATCCAATCATATTAGTACCTACTTTATAATAACAATAACTGTGCATAATATACTGATTTGTAAGTTAATATACAAATGGAAATGATGAACAATTACCTATTAGGAATATATACTATATAAACATACCAAAAATAGGTAATATTATTTTTGCTATAAAAATTACTTGTAGTCTATAGTCTTGCATTTGGAAAAAGTAAACGTTCAGATTTTAGTTATTACAGCAGTCATAAACGGCATTTTCAACGGTAAAAACATTTACCAGACGTTAGAAATGAATGGAGGCCATTAATATTAACAAAATCACAATAATAGTCATTTATTTCCAAAATACTTGTAATATATTTATTATTTAATAATTATAAAATTATATTTGTTATATATTAAGTACTCATCGTAATTGTAGTCAACTTATAACTCTCAAAATATAGATTTTATTTTTAAGTCAGAGTCCATAGCATCGCCCTTAGAGTCGTTTCTCTACGTGTAGTCTATGATTGCTATGCTTTCGTGTAATGTATTCTGCAATACTTTTAAACAATGTGTAGTAATTTTTTATCTGAAGAAATGTATACACATATGAAACAATTATATACGTACTTTTAAAGATAATAATAATAATAATCCTTTATTGGTAAAAAACACAGAACTGTTTTTACATATGTAATACCTATGAAAAGTAACAAATGAAAAAATATATGACAATATGATACAAAAATGAAGTATATGACAAAAAATTTAATATCTATGATGGTCCATTCATCAATTTCATTTAACAAACAAAAACTCATTTGTAATTTTGAAGTTTACAGCCTCTGTATGTGAAACTCCGTTTGTATGTTTCTGTTCTGGGTCTTTCTGTTAGGCGGTAGTTTGGTCTTCTGCTTCTGCTTCCTTTTCTTTTTGTGTTTGGTATAAATTAAGCTGTGTAGTGGGTGTTTTTTGTTTCCTCCTGCTGTTGTAAACAATCCTTTTATTTTGGCATCCAAGTGTTCGTCCAGGCTTCCCAATTCCCCTGATATGATGTCTGTTGCTCTTTTGTGCACTTGAAATAAGGGCTGCATGTTTGACATTATTATGGACTATCAAAGTATTATATATGAGTAATGAAGAATTTGTTAATTTTATAAAATTTAATCACAGTCCTTATTAAGCATTGCATAATATGTATATATAATATAACATTTTATATATACATATATATATATCGTCTATATTTTCTTAAATATTTATTAAATCTACGATTACACCATTAACTAGAAATGTTAATTTTTATAAAATAAGTGAGCTGAATTATTTAATGAAAATTATAGTATTTCTATTGGATTTAAACGCATTTTTGTAAAGCAACATTCGCGATAACTATATTTTATCGTCTATAGTATTAATTATGCTATAAGGAGGAATCAATAAATACACATGTATTCATTTTAGACAATTTTGATTATTAAGAATATGGTGGTTGACCCGAATTTGCATTTGAATAAAAATATAAAAACAAAGCCTTGTGCTACTAATATTTTAAACTGATATTTCGCCGTTGAGATATCTCTGTCGAAGCCATGTGTCAACAACAGTTTAAAATATTAGTAGCACAGGGATTTGTTGTTCTGTTTTTATAATTTTGATTATTAATTTGAATATTTGATAGTGTTTTTAATATACGTAGTATATTACATGTTTTGGGTTATTAGAATTACTGTAAGGTATGTTCAATTTGATTTGATTTCTTTTCATCTTTGTTTATATGCAGCAAATGGAAACTACATGACTCAAATCTGACCCGAGCAATTCAAGAATTAGCCTTGTCTTTGAGCCTCAACTCCTCCCATCGGTTCTTTGAAATAGCTGCTGACGTTTTCCATTTAAAGGGATGCTTCTGGATGTACCATCACGTTCATGAGCTCTGTCGAGTTAATCTTTTCACAGAAGCAGTTAAACTTGCACTGGCTATTGAAATCTATGACCGTATAGATTTAAACTACGTGAGTCGATTGAAATTGACTAGTAATCTACTATATTTCGTACAATTTCGAATTTACTTTTTTAAATAATTTTATAATACAATTTATACAATTTACAATTATACTGTATAATTTTAGTATACAGGCCCCGAAAAAATTATTTAATAAGAATTAAATTTATAGAATATGAAACATGTTTTTAACGCTATTGTATTTTCTATATAATACAAAAATATGTAGTGTGCGAAACAGTTGTTATTATCATGCTATATCACATACAAAATAATTATGCCTCACTGTATGCTTATTTTTCAACTTTTTAATTGATGCGGTTTATTAATATAATATTACATTATCATATTTACTTTTTCTAAAGTATTTATATCTTCACACATTCGAAAAGTGGATTGCAGTTTTAGTAAGAAATCTGTACATACGTTGTTGGAAAGTTATATAATTAACATATTTACACTTTGTGTATATCGTATTTTTTGCACAGAATGTATTTGATGCCAAATATGTAAAAAAGTGCATTTGTTTAAAATCGTCTTTATAGATATATAGGAATTAAAAGTTATTTATTTTTCTAGTGTGATTTCATATTGGCGAATTTTCTCATTTACAGTTTGATATTTTAAATTAATTGAGTTCTGTTTGAAACTTTCATGGCGTTTATATAAATATTAAAGTTTATTTGGCTAATAGTATTTTTATTTGTATATTATCAACGGAAATTAATGTTCTAATTTATTATTAGAATGATCAACAAAATAGCATTTCTTCTGTAATATTACTCTGATATTGTGCATGACTATTTTATTACTGTTGCAATCGAAATATATAGAATATATATACTACTTATTCTTTCGTTTTATATATTTTGACACACAAATAAGTATCAGTTTTTAAAAGCAATATTAAGATACGACACATTAAAATACATACTATCTATACATAATAAAATGATTTAATAGTTTTATATTTTATTTATTTTTTGGTTAAAATTTTACTCTGTCAATATTATAAATATTTTTAAATACTCACGAGTAACAAATAGAGTTTTAAACCTTAACATTTGATTCAATTTTTCATTTATTTATCAAACTGATTCTTTTATACTCCTAGAAAGACTAGAAAGACTATCAATCTTTGACGATGCTTTTTAAACATAAATATAAAAGCACATACTTCTATCATGAATACTAATAACTATTGTTATAATTAAAATCTTAGTTCAGTCAATATACACAAAATGCTTTCTATTAAACAAATATCCAAAAAACAATTTAATCATATACCTTGAATATCAGAAGTATTAATAAATCAAGTAAGATTGACTAAAATGCAAACAATATCCGCAATTATATGATAAATGTGTAAAAACTACTGAAAAGGCACATTATAAAAACTTTGAAAAAATCAATGAAATTATGAAACCCAAATATGATAATTAAGAAAATCTATAAAAAATATGCATTCAACTAAAAATAAAGAATGAATAAATATTTATTTTGCCACAATTAAAGAAGTGCTAGGAAATATTAAAATGCCTACAGTACTAAAATCATAAACATCAATACAATCAACGCTGTGTATATAATTATTTATAGTTAAAAGTTAGTGACAAATTGATAAATCTTTAATATTATTAAAGAATTTCCAAATAAAATATCAACAAATAGATACTATAAATAGTCAATGTACCGGATATTGCTTAGAAGTTAGCTGGCAACTATTAGAACAAGTAAAATATGTAATGGTAAAACTAATCAACTTATAAATCACAAAAATTCCCAGACTTTTGAAATAGGTAAAATCAAACTAATTTACAAAAATGGTGATTAAACAAAGCCAGAAAACTATAAACCCATTTCTCTACTTACCAATACTTGTGTGCCAATACTTACCAATGTGTCACCAATTAAAAAAATATTTCAATAATTATAATTTTTATAGATAACCTTTTTGTATAGATTTTTATAAATAAAAACGTTTACAGTTTATACATATAATATGACCAGTATCAGATAGTATTTTTAATAAATTAGTCAATAAAATGGAAGTTCTAACAGTGTTTATTAATTAAAAAAGGCTTTTGATACAATAAGTAAAAAAACATAACTAGAAAATGTTTACTTTATGTGAATTAGAGGTCTTTGTCTAAATTGGATTAGCTATTGGCTATCAAACAAAAACCAAACAACGGTAATTAATGACACCATGTTACCTTCTTTATTTGTAAAAATGGGCCAACCCCAATGGGGAAAATTAACTTAATTACTTTATTCTATGCATAATATTATGTTAATGATAATAACAGCAGTAATATACATCTATTTGCAAATGACAAAGCCCTAACAATACATGCCTTCAATTTAGAACATGTATACAATATTACAAATGATGAACTCTACAAAATTTACTCGTGGTTCCAAATTATTAAATAATGATTAAACTCAAATACTTATAATCTTAAAACCAAATACATATATACATTTTAATCTAGAAACTAAACATTATACATAGATATAGATGAAAATTGTGTGAAAAGGATATCGACATTCAACTACAGGGTGTTTCAAAAGTTCGTAGATATTTTAGTCGATATTATAACTGTGTGTCTGTGTAATTTGTTTTTGGAATTTCCAATATTATAAATAGTAACTGTTTTTGGAATTTCCAAATGCCTATAATAATTGCACAGGTACCTATATTTGTTAAATATAAATTTTATATAATATTGATTAAAATATCTACGGACTTTTGTAACACCCTGTATAGTTTATTGCAATATAAATTTATAAAACATTAGACTTAGTTGATAAAATATTATAAAGAGATTCATAATGTCAGATGTAACCAAAGAGTTTAGATAAAATGTAATTCTAATGTCTTTGGATGTAACTTGCCTCCAATTAATAATATTTATATTATATTTTTGTTTTACTGTATAGTGTTTTTATGTTTTTCTCTTTAATTTTTTTCAGACAGTGTATATTATTCATATATTTATAACTAATAAACTGATAAGTTTTGTATCATTTTAAATTTGATTTTTATATATTTTATAAAATTATTCAAAACTTAATGCTTAATTCATATAGTTATAGGAAATAAACAAATAAAACTTTAGTTCAACCTCCAAAAGTTTATGAATAAGAAGATGTATTTAATAAATGTTTTCTTGATTCCCTACACTGTTAGAAATAAGATGTAAAATAACCAAAAAATATGTGCAGTACCTTTTTACATCGTGTTTTTTTTACATGTAAAATAACATTGTTTTAAATCACGAACTGCTCAAAACATTGTAAATAACACCATTAAAAACGATGTAAAATAACAATAAAAATATGTAATATTATAGGTACAGGTAATATATTATCTAATCCACTTAGAATGCTTTTACAAAGGCCGGTTCACATATACGATCTTAATAAATGTGTTTCTCACAAGCATAGACCACTACCACTGCAGAACCGGTTTCGATCTGGTTGGATCTCATCAGCTACAGGCAGGTTTGAACCTGCTTGTAGCCCAAGCAGATATATAAACACATATATTATCATTTTTTATTATTATAAATTTAACTTTATGCATTTCTCCAAAAAATCATTTTAAGTGTGTCTTTTTGATTTATCTATTTATTTATTTATGAATGTAAAATATAGGCATATCTGCAGGGTTAAAGAAACGGAGATGTAATTTTACATCTAAAATACATGGTTTAAGTTTCATGATGCAAAATAACATCTTTAGAAATTAAGCAACTATGTAAGTTGTGAAATTACAACTCAAAAATATTGATATTAAAAAAGATGTAAATTTACTATCAACGATGTAAAATATAGACATTTGAAGATGTAAAATGTACATCTTTTTTTTAACAGTGTAGATAGCTGTCTATTTTACGCTAAAAAATAATCTATTTATAATGTGTTAGATAGGAAACAGTGGTTGCTATGCAAAATCGAGGACCCTAGCAATGGTTTTAGATAGTAGTAGGTTTAGATATTAATACATTATTTGTATACTAACATTAATTGAATATTATTTGAAATATATGTTGAATAGTGTTTGGAAAATTTAAACAAATCAATTGTAGAAATTTTCTAATCGATAAAAAATCAATAAGAAGTGTAACTTTACTGATTTGTTAACCTATATATAGTTATCTTTTAGTGTGTGTTATGAGAACTCGTTTTGCAAGCTAAAGTGTAAAAAATAATTTTTAATTAATAAAGTAAACTGTAAAACTTTTAATGCATTACCATGCATGAAATAAATAGATCTACCCCTTTTAATGCATTACCATGCATGAAATATATAGATATCTATGAATGTATACAAATATCTCTGCCCTTATCTCTTCACTATATAACCTACGTGTTTCAATTTAATGTGGGTTAATCTTTCTGAACTCTCTTTGAATGTTTGCAAATGTCTCTGCCACACTCTATTCACTGTATAACCCGAGTATAGATATATTGCTCTAATACCAACAGATTCCTTCCACTTTCACTTGTCTTCAAGTTTATTATATACCTATCTGTACAAGTTTCTGTTTATTATATAGCTATAATATGGGCGGATACCTCGCAGATATATAATTGATGATTAATTAATATTATTGTCTAATTAACGACTAATTAATATTAAAGAGGTGGCCTGAATACGCTCCTGGTACACTATACGGGAGGTTATTCGACTGCGTGTCCTGCATATATTAAATCACATATTAAAAAATCTATAAAATCTATAATAAAAATATTAAACGTTATGTATTACTTATTTTGTTTCATTTGTAAAATGGAATAAAATTAATTTGGATTTTAATTATTATTAATAATTGGCAATAAAAATATAAAATAAATTCTTAAAGCGAGTATTGTTATAATCTGTACAATTTATCTTTATTCTTGCATTCGTATTTTCTATTCAGTCTTATTTTAGCGTTTTCTTCTTAAAAGAGCTTTAGTTTTGTAATAATGACTCGCGCTCTTTTAAGCCCTTAAGTTGGATAGCTAACTATACAGTAAAACAGTAATACTATTCTAGGATCCATCCTATTTATGAATATTAAATAAAATAAAATGACATTTCATCTTATGTTTTGCAGTTTAATTTGCTATTCTATTTAAGGTTTTAAAAGAAGGCGAGTTGTTAAAATAAAACTTGGATGCAATGATTACATTAAAAATGCTATTCTTTGTTTAACAGTGTCTGCTTTATATTATACGAGTCGACAACATATACCCAATAGTCTTATACTGGTTTTATAAAATATATGTATAACCACTGCTTGAATTTGTACACTAGATCAATGATTATTGTTAAATTATTAGCAGTTGTATATATAACACAATTTTACATATTGTTATATTATATCAATATTACTATAAATAACATACATCTAAATACATATAAAGTGCATTAATACCTATTTATATAATAACAGAACATAGTATGTATGACAAATAAGTCACAATTTTAATTTTATTAACAAATGACTTTTCTGAAAAATAAGCAGTAAATATATAATTAAAATTTGTGTGCCTCTAAAGTTATTTTAAATATATCTTTGTGCCACTTGACATCTATTTTTGTGGCTACTGTATCCAGCTTTTACTTGATTTCAACATTTAGCACGAACGTACTAACAAATCCGTTTCTTCATACATTACATAAATAAAATGTGCCTAGTTAATTTTCACAAATTTCATGTGACGAGAGACATTCTAGAAAAACATTATTACATAATATTTTTGTATTACGATACCCAGTTTTTAATGCCTTAAAAAGTCCTTAGAAATCACCCATTACAATTCAATTTATTTTTAAAATGTCCATTAAAAGTTTTAGAGTGTATAAACAATTAATCGTAACTAAAACTAGATTATATATACCTATAGCTACCTACTTATAATATATTTCTGTACCTATATTATAAATTCATAATACTAAATTATAAGTAAAAAGTTACATCAATTATTATATCAAGTTACATCAAGTCACCCTATGTTATGAGTAAAATCATTTTTAATAAGAACACAACAAATTCAGCATGGAATCCTGTCAAAATATCAGCGAATCCCACCTTTAATTAATTTGACCGATAGTAATTAGTTTCTAGGTAAATATTCCATAAGCTGATATGTAGGTTTACTATTGATACAGTTAATAAGGTTGTCTCATTATATATATATAATTGGTTTTTACCTCCCTGGTTCATATTTGAGAATAAAAGACAATAGAACTTGACAATAATGACCTGTCAAAACGTGCATCGCAACACAGAGCTTACACGTTTAGTGGCTTAAATAAAAACGTTTCTTAAAATAGATCTCGTATATGATACAACTAATTTTCATTAGTGTGGTGTCTTACAACCACTTAAAGGATTCTACATTGACCTCTGTAAATGGCATAACGTTAAATATTTAAAATCTCTTTAGGAACACATTAATTACATATACCAACTCAGTAAATGATAAAACACTTTATAACTTTATGTAATAATAGTATAGGTATCCAATATAAGCGCTTCACAGAAACCATTTTTTTACAAACTCACACACATAATAAGATATTGTGTATTTACCGTTGCACACCTTGTATAATATAATATTTAATGAAAAGTCAAAAGGTAAATGGATATTCTTTGAACTAACTTTACGGTTATTTCATATACACACTCGTTGTACAATGACCGGTTGTTCTTATAAAAGTACTGCTATACCATTAAAGTGAAAAGAACCATTGCCTTAACCATTTTATAATTTGAAATGTTGTCTTTAAAATTTAAAATTACTTTTTTTACACTTTATGACCATTTGTATTGTATTTGAGCTGATACCTAAATCTGGCAGTATTATATAGTTCTATATATTTTGTTCTAATACATATTTTAATTTGAAGGGCAAAAAATAATTTAATTTATACTTAACATTACTTTTTCCAACAATACTGGCACTCTCTATCTATCATTGCAACTTATTTACTTTTCCAATATTTCCAATAATTAATTTACAGTAGTTTGTAATAAAAGAGTTAAATAATTTTTAAATATAATTAAATATTTTTGAAATATGTATTCACATATTATTTTAATGTCATTATACATGGCTATATTTGCACCTAGAGCAAAATACAATTTACATGTAGAGTCGTGTATGCAAAAGAAAAATGAAACAAAAAGTCACAATAAAAATAATGCGTTAGGTATATTTTGTCCAAATCTTAATAAAGAAAATGAAAGGCAGAAGGATGTCCGCAAGCTTTACGCAAAAGTAGTGTTTACTTGTTAGTTTAAATCATGTAGAGATCGGATTTACCTCATGCAGTTTATCTAGAAGTGACACCTACAAATAGAAATGGCAAAAATGAAGTGGGCTATACTGGGAGATAGACAAATTATGCAAGGTTAAAATAGGCATTATTAATAATAATTTTTGTGTTTCATTTTGAGGAAAGTCACACAAACTTTTGTGTTTATTATTTTAAAAGAATTTAAAAACTATATCTAGATAAGCGAAATAATGTTATTCTATATTGTTTAATATATTTTTTATATATTAGTATAACTATGTTGTACCGTGCTGCCATATAATCATATATTACAGTTAATACACCTAAAGTGTCTAGTATGTGTTAAATGTGGCAAGCGTGGCAATTATTTTTAGTAAATTAGGTAATATGTATAATACATTGTCAACACCCTATTTCAACATTAATTAGCCAAAAATGGCAAAAAGTGTGTTACTATCATAAAAGAATTGAAATAAGCGTAAAATGTGTTAGCTCTTTAAAAATATATTTGACTTGAGCTAACTATGTTTT
>JAYRBW010044137.1:0-11517 GCA_036023295.1 Invenusta paracnida
GGAGAGGAGGAGAGGAGAGGAGAGGAGAGGAGAGGAGAGGAGAGGAGAGGACTCACGAGAAGGAGATGTTTGATGCCCAAATCGGCACGCCAATCCTTCTTCATAGTGTTGACACAAATTTCTCCATTCGATGGGGCAATGTTAGGATGGAATATTTTGGTGAGAAAGTAACCCTTGGGAGGATCACGTGGATAAGCGCTCGTAAGATGCAGCTTCACTCGGAACTGACCATCCGCATAGGGCGTTCCGGGGGGGCCATCAATGAGTGCCTGCATTCATACAGGTAGGAGTAAAAAGCTTGTAAACAATAGAGTTGCCAACAGGGCCATTTTTGGGGTAATATGTATGTCCCAACATTTACTACGTAAAGAAATTATAAACGCAACTTTAAATGCTAAATATATTAAACTGTAAATGAGCGAGGGAATGTATCTTTATAAAACTATGCCAATTCGCCTTCCGACCGTTGAATCCAAAAACAACCACAACTATCCCAAATCAGCGCACATGATCCTAAAATAATGAACCAATTGATAAAAAGTTAATTGATCGGTTATATTCTTTAAAATACGTGCTCCTAGTAAACGCAGCTTGATTGCCAGTATACGCTGTGAAGTGATTGAATCCAGAGATCAATCTAGCAGGATACACTTCATTTTTCAGGTAACAAACGTAACAAAAGAATACCTAAGTATACATTTAAAGCAGCGCTGTCTTGTAAACAACAGGTTAAGAACATTTTGATAATAGGATTAGAATAAATCACTATAAACTGTGCTCTCCTGAAGACGTTTCTCTCACTTACCTGAACGTCTGTTACATCCTGGTCATTGACCACGAGGTGGATACCCTCCAGGGAAGAAGTAAGGATGTCCTGGATCTCTTTTCCAACCTGCTTGGCGATATGGGGCTGAACATTCTCCATGGCGACTCCCTAATTGATCTACTGGAGAGTCAATAATGAATGCATTATATGTTAGTCAGTAAAGTAGCATGGAGGAGCACCTCCACTTACACAGTTAAAACACGAAAACAACATCAATAATCAATAATCACTCAAAGCATTATATCACATAAGTAGAAAAGACAATGAGAAGTTTGCAAGATTTGATCAAGAATATTAGGGCCAGTAAAACGGAAACATCAGTAGACTAAATTAACGATATTTTAAGAAAATAAAATTGTGATCATTTCAGTAACTAATTCTATACAATTATTTAGAAACACATTTAGCATTTATACAATATTTATATTCATAGAAATCAGAACATTAATATGTGCCGCATAGAATGGACAATTGTGAAAGATATTGAACACCCTAAAAATATGCTGATTTGAAATTTGTTATTATTATTATACATTTATATACAACCCCCCCAGGCATGATGCAAAACCACCCCCCCCCACCATTATTCAACTACTCGATGAGTGCACAGATGGCTGAATTTGACCAAGAGGCACCCGATTGACTCCCGGGATTCCCAATCAATTTGTAAATTCAATATATTTATGAGAGAGAAAATGGTTAGTAAATTGGTTGTTTTAGTTTTACAAACATATAATATGCTGAATACACAAGATCACCTTAATAAACGTTCCGCAAGTCTCTGTCCATATAAATATAACGTTATTCAAAAGTTATAGCCGCATTATCCAAATGGGTTTGTATATAATGATTTACAATAGAAGACACTTGAGTCTCCTTAATTATAGTTTCAATACAAATAAGAGGCCAATAGCTTTAATCGACATGCAGGCATTTAGTTATCAAGTCACTCGCTTTAGATAGCATTTGGAATTAAGTTTCCCGACAGTTCAAGATACATGTTATCCAACATGAAAAAAACATTCTCTGTCATCATTTAAAATACAATAAACTATTAAACAAAATATCGACCTAAAACAATATAAAGAATTCTTTACATATGTTATAAAGACTATAACAATACGCACTATTTTATGTTGTTTTTTGTCTTTATACAAGTCATTTAAAGCAGTGGTGTGTTCATTTACTGTATTTCCTTTAAACTTAATGCCTAAATATCTTTTTCTATAATAACAGCATCTAGGTAAATATATAAATATACAGATTTCCAGATAGCTAGCTCATCATATTAGAAAAAATGAAAATGCAGTAAATATGTACCTTGTTATGATCAATTATTAAAAATATATATAGGTAATATATAAAATAAATAATAAAGTACACAAAAAATAGATCATTAAAACATTAGACAAAATGCCATGCGTTGGAACACTAGCTTCATTTGGTAAATAAAATTTAAGCAAGTAAGATAGTTATGATCAGAGATATATTATACATATGTATAAATATATCAAATGCCCTAACTCTGCTTAATGTATCATATACTATAATATACGTAGGTAGCTGCATATACACAAATATTTACAAGAAATGTTGCATAATATACATAACATGTACACTTACATATTACTTTAATTCTTACTGTTTGAGAAAAATCCAATTCTGACTGTATTAGTATTGTGTCTAATATATTCCATTTAACTATTATAAGGATTAGTGGACAATTTATATTATACAATAATCTTAAATGTATGAATTGTTCATTAATAATTGTTTAATAAGCATATACTTGATATTTATGTATTTTAATACGATTTTGGACTCAAAAAGAGAAATACATAACAATATACTTAATTAAATATTAATATTCATACATTATTATAATGACTTCACCATTAAGCCCCAATCACAAGCCTCAGGCTTTATGAATATGATAATAATAATATATTGCTATACTAATAAGAGATAACAACACACTACACAGACAGCTGTAGGTTTTGGTGACAATCTATATTTAACAATAAATATGCATGTATACTCAAACATTACAGTTATTTGTTAAAGGGTTTACTAACAAATTATAATTAGTAACCAATTAGCCAATCAGAAATATTTTCCAAATAAATTTATGAAGAAATGTTGAAAACTGCTGGACTATTTACCAGCAGTACAAATTTGCCCAGAAAGTTTGCTGAAGCATTTACAATAACAGTCAAATTTATTGCACCACTTTTAATTATCCCATGCAAGTGGTTTGACAATAAAGTGGGCCCTATATAAATATAATTATTGTCATTTATATTAATTAAATTAAAAAAAAAAATAATAATTGGGGGGATTAAACTTATTTTATCTTTACACATTTATAAGGTAAGCTGCATTAATTAACACTTTGATACTGGGATGCTGTAAATGCAGAATTATTTTTGAAATAGATATTCTAAACATAAATTATATATAAATTCTACTTGAAAATGGTGAAAATGCCCAGTGCCAAACTTTTCTTGGATACTCCACTGGTGCTGTATGAAAAATCAAGTTTTATTGTGGTTGGATCAATGGGAAATTATCCATTTTAATTGGCTATGAATGGTGTGCATGTTTCACATCAGTGTAGATGAACAAATCATCAAGAATATTGAGATTCTCACTTTTGATAAGTTCTATCTTTTTCTCCTGTTCTTCCATCTAGCAATTAATATTAAATTTCTAATTATAAAGTAGAAATAACATGGAGATAGAACACATTTGTTAGACATTTAACTATAGTTTCTTGGCAAGTCATCAGAAACTATAGTTAAATGTCTAACAAATGTGTTCTAATTCTAATTAAAACTATTAATGGGAACAAATGAAATGTATCTATTAAATTTCTATCAATTTTAGATCTATTATTTGATAGTTTATTTTTGCTCCTTAACTTATTATTTTACAGTTTATACATCAGCGTATTATTGTATGGTTTATTCTCTACACATAGTAATAGCATTTTATAGTATTATTGTACTTCTGTTAGTTGTCTTTATTTTTAGTGCTTAGTAAATATTTTACATAATTATTGCATGATTATGTCTGATTCTTCATCAAGTGCTGGCATATTGTCAAGTTTGTCTTCAATATCTGTTCTACTAGTGATGAAGGGAAAATTCTTGATGAAAGGAATGAAGTAGGTAATGATTTTAGGATGAGTGAGGTAAGATCTTAAAAATCATAGGGTAGCTCCTCTTCCTAAGTTTTACCGCACTGTTGGTTTGTCTCTGGCACTTGATGAACAAGTTTTAGTGTGTATGAATTTCTATCTGAAGATTTATTTAGCTTTTTATCTGACTGTGTGAATGCCAATGCATTAGATAGATGAGAAAGTTTCTAGTTGTGTAAGACATTGATTACAACTATATCCAGACAATAGTTGCATTTATCTGTTTTATAATAAGACTGACCATCTGAGTCTTATGTAGCACACTGTAATATTTAGTTACATTATTTAATGGATTGCAGAACCCTAATAAAGCAATTATCTAGTAAAGAAAATGGTAACTGCTTCATTTGAGATGAAATTCATTCCACTTACACAATTGCCAATTACATGCCAGCTAATTATATAACTCCAATTAGGCTCAAGGAATGAACATTTTGAATGTAAATGTTGGCTAGTTTGGCAAAGTTTTGAGCCAGATTTTATTTAGCATGATTGTCAGTGCAATAATTTATATACCTATATATAAAATCTAAAAATCAATTTGAACATAAATTTGCATAATTTGAAAAGAATAAAACAACTGTTTTGAGAAAAGAAATAGTTTATTTGATAAAAATTGCAGACATTAAGTATAACAACTGGATAAAACTGGATATATTTTCTTAAAATTAGTATATATTATTTTACAATCATTTAAAACATAATTATGGATAAATTGTATAACAATTATATCATAAAATTAGACAACTTCAATAATAGTTTATTTTGACATTGGTTACTTTTACATGCAAAGTGTGAGTAGTAGTCAATAATATGTGAGTAAAGTGTCTATTTGAAGCTATCTCTGACAACTCTAAAAAATAATTCAGAGCTAATTTTTAAATTATACTATTATACTAAAAGCCAATACTATTTACCGAAAAAATACATAATGTTTAAATAACAAATATTGAATTCTTTTGCACATATTAATTGAAGAATAACTCAAAGCAAAAATTCATTTTCATTTTCATTGCAGAGAATGCAGCATTAATTTGAACATTTATACAGCTGGTTCTAGCAAACAACTTTAGAATTTTTTACAGTCAGGCACTTAGTATTAGAAACTAATATTAAATGTATATATAGCTATATATTTTATCAAAATAAACATCTGATTTCCAAGCAAAAAATGTATTTAAAATATATGGTCGGCCCTAATTGTTGTGAGACTGCACTATTAAAATCCCTGCAAATTATCCTAATTATAGTGCTATCAATGCATTGTGTGACTAATTGAGGGTTAGTGAGATGTAGTAGGTAACTAAGTTCATTTGCAATACATGCAAAGTAAGTGAAAACTGCCTACTTTATAATATGAAATATAGCATTACTAGATAATATAATAAGAAAATGTTCACTCAAAATGAGTAGTGCAGATACACTAGAAAAAGATTTTACATTAAAATGAAATGCCAATAAATTTTACAAAATTCTATTTAATACTATTTGAAATATATATATATGTATTAAAACTAAAAGTGATAGATAGAAATATTAAACATAAAATTAATATAGTGAGAGTTAAAAATATAATCTGCACATATATGAGACATTGTTTATAGACATAGCCTCATAGATAATGATTGTCACCATGCATTGTGATAATGCAAGGGGGGGAGGGAGGTCAAATGACCACCCTTTTGGTTGATGGCACCTATATAAAAAGTAAGTTCATACCCATAAGAAATGTCTGTTGAACTGTAAATAGACACCTATATCATAAAACATGATAACTTTAACAATACTATATATTTTAAAAATTTGATACTTTCAATTGAAGATACCTTTCTAAGGAAATATTTAGATGCAGACAAAAAAATAATGCTAAAACACAAGAATGCAATGCTAAAATGAAATGATTGAGATCATTGGTAACCATATAAGCAGGGCAGATATTATTGCAGGAATCAAATCCTTGGAAATTCATTCAATCATGATAGACAAGGTCACAACTAGCAATTATGATGAATTGATTTCAATTTGTTTGCATTCTGTTGATGATGTTAACAAAAAATATGTGAAGAATTTTGTTTGGTTTGTCAAGATAACCCACATTACTGGTGAAGTTTTGTTGAAGACTGTGTTTGAATTTTATGATCAAGTGTGGTTGGATATATTGAAACTACAGGGTTAATGCTTTTATGGAGGCAGCAAACAATATGGCCAGTCATAAACATAGACTGAATGCACACATTGAATAAAAATCCCAAGGTAGTAATATGCATTGCAACAGTCACATCTTAAATCTTTCTTGAATCATTGCATCATGTAAGCAGCTTAAAGTTCAGACAGTACTGAAAAAGAAGACAGAAATTAGAATTTTCTTCAATATTTTGCATAAAAAGGAAACCCTGTTGGAACACGCACGTAAGCAAAAACCAATTTGGAATTTCCTCTGAGTAAAGAAAGATCCTTGTTTGGTTATGCAAGACCTGCTTAAGTGTGATACTTCTTATGAGCACTTTGATCTCACATTTCCTTTTCAAGTAATTGCATAATTGAAATAATAAATGGCACACATCCAAATCTTGGAGAATATGTATGATATTATGTTTACTGAAGAATAATGGTCTTCCAATAACAAGAAAGATTTCACTCTACTTTCCAATTCAAGTACTGACTTCATATTTATTATGCCTATGGTGTCCATCTATCAATTGCTTCACCCTCTATGGATCAACTATGAACCTACAAGGTCAGTGATTGCCAAGACATTTAAGAAATTTGATGCAGTTCAAGACAATTATCAGCTAATCAGAGAAACCATTGATGAAAGATTTTAAGTGATTCACAATTATGCTTCTCTGTTAGCAGAACTAACATGCTGGTGTAGATATGCTTCCCAGAATTGCTAAATGGCAGAAACATTGAGCCAATCCCCCATTTGATTCACCAAAGGAGTGCTTATTTCAAATGAACAGTAGCAATCCCACTGGTTGATGCCATACTTGCAAAATTGGGACAAAATTTATTTGCCTAGCTCAACAAGCTTTAATGCT
Source organism: Invenusta paracnida (assembly GCA_036023295.1). Lineage (NCBI taxonomy): Eukaryota > Metazoa > Platyhelminthes > Proseriata > Coelogynoporidae > Invenusta > Invenusta paracnida. Next base: position 7,067 of record JAYRBW010044137.1, read on the forward strand.
CCTACATTTAGTACCTAGTATTTTGTGTGAGGTTAAAGATGATGCTGAGCATTATAATTTGGAATTCAACAAGGTCTCCAAATTTGTCAATACTCCTAAAAATTGGATGCAGTCCATCTGTGTATAACAACAACATTTCCATTTACAATTTTAATTTTAATTTTAATGAAATGGAGATTGCTAAGTGGAAAAGCAAAGTAGAAGTAAGTTGATCCCAAGGAGACCATCATCCTTAGCAAAAGCCATCCTTTATTATAATTCAACAAGGTTTCTAAATTTGTCAATACTCCTAAAACAAGCTGTAAATGTGAATATTTGTTCTTTATACTTCAATGTCTTTGTCTCTGGCAATGAGCTTCAATGAAGTCTCCTTGATTATCTTCTCAGCCTTGATGAACATACATATTCTCACCTTGTGAATTATCAGTATGTTGTTAAAAAATTCATGTAACTACATCCTTCAGTTAAATATATGTCAAATATTATATTTGAATAATCTTAAGTATCTATTAGTATTATTAAACAATAGATATAGTATGACTTTATTAGACTGTAATTAGAAACTGTATTATATATACCTACACACATTTTATTTTAATAATGAGTATAATATGCCCATGCTTTATAAATGAAGATATAAGCTCTAATTATATTCTATTCTGATGCACACATAGGTGATACATTTACTATACTAAATTATGTATGTAGGTAAAACCTATTTCACTGTTTAGCTGCCTTTTTAAACTTTTATTGTTGTTTATAATTAATTATATACAATAACCCTACAAACCTTTATAGTTATAATTTACACTTTTCTAGTTCACCTTTTAAATGTACAGGATATGTTATCTATACATGTATCTATATAACATTATGTCCAATTAATATACATATACATTTATTTTAATTATTTTTTATGTTTTTATATATACATTCATACATATAAATATATATGTAATATATATATACATTAAATAATATACATATATATTATATACCTATATAGACTATTAAAAGCTGTCAGCCACTTGTGGCCACAACTAGACCACCATTATCAAGAATCTTCTTAATTATTAGACTGCGTTATGTTTAAATTTAAATAATAATATGTCTAATAATTGAGGAGATTCTTGATAATCCTTGTGTTGTCGTGGCTGCAAGTGGCTAAAAGGACTATAGATATAGAAATCCAAAATTCATTCTTATAAAAATACCTAGATATTCTATGTCTATGTGACAAGAGTCTCACCATATAATCATAGCAATGACTAATATATATATATAACTTATTAATATAAACAAAATTGAGAATATTCAAATAAAAAATATTAATATTATTAATTCGACTAATCTTTTTTTATTTTTTGACTACTAGAGTTTGGCTGTAGTACTAGTAACTATTACTAAAAGTAACACTAAATAAATTTTAATTCTTTATTGATACTGACAGTGATACTTGAAATTGAATTTGATAGTGTCAGTGGGGAACCCATATCAGTGATATTTATTATAAATTAAAAAGGTTATCCCTATATTGCAAGAGTCTTAGCATGCAAAGAAAATTATTATGTGCCAAGGGCAAGAGTGACTCTATGTGCCAAGAGTGAGGAAATGTAAAATCTAATCTATGTATATGCTGAGACTCTCGGCACGTAAAGAAAATTGTTGTGCTGAGAGTGAGAGCAGATTTTTTTTTTAATAAACAAAGGATAGTGAGATGCTTGATAATTGTGGTTTGGTTGCAACCACAAGCAGCCTCAGCTTTTAGTAGTGTATAGGGGTTACTTGTTAATACATTCATTTTTGTTTTTTTAACATTTTGTCTAAATACTGGCATATGAGACTCTTGGCATATAACAATTTTCTTTAGCCTTAGGTGTCAAGACTCTCACAACCTATAAAATATGAATTAAAAAATCCAACTGAACTCACTAATATAATAGCATAACTAAAGTAAATTGTGCATATATTATGGCTATCACTATACTAGTATGATAATTAATACCAATTTTAACATCCTCATTATAGACTATAGTCATGACTCATAGCACCCATAGTTCCTATCATTTAACATCTATTACTTGGACTCATGCCCTGATGGCAATGGCATGCACATAGCTAAAAAATACACAACAATGGAAATGTTACAGAAAAATCGAAATATCACAGAAATATCAATTGAATAGATTGTTTGATACTGATATATAACTATATGTTTTATTATTTTATTTTGTATTCAATTTTAATGCCATTTGCAGTGAAATTTTGTGGTTTACAATAATATTGATATACCTTTTTTTTCTATACCCTGTTTAAATGATAGCATCACAATCAAATTTTAATAATTGAATAAAATAGTTTTGAAAATATGATAGTGATACTTACTAAAAATTAATTTATTAAATATGTATTTAATTTGTTATATACTAAATAGAAAATAGAAAAAAGTGACGTTAACCAGCCCGCCTATACTAATAACTAAATCAATTAAAACTAAATTCATGGAATCTACTTCTACTACTCTGTATTCGTCAAAGTTCAAAACTATATTCATATAAAAACATTTACTGTTTGTACTTATTAACAATATATATATTGTTAATAAGTATGATACAAATTATTTTAGCACCATTTAAAAAAAAAACTATGTCATGCTGTTATAGATTAAAATAAAATATCACAATTCAAGTTTGTTTCCAATTTAATTTTACGCTAAAATAGAAATAACTACACGAAAAAAATAAATTAAAAAATCTGATAAATCATTAAATTTACCAACACCTTGAGCTGTAGACATTTTCACTTTATCCTTTAATCTTTTGATAATATATATAACAAACACAAAAGTATAAAGCAGGGAAGTTTAGAACATTTGTTACATACATATTTTAGTTAGGTATAATTGATATCCTATATATTAAATTGCAAATAACAAATAAAAAAATGTCCTTCATAAATCTGCGTTGTTATTATATTAATTATATTATTAGTTATTTTTTATTATCTTAGTATATACTAACTATTTTTTTAGTAAATTCATCAAAAAATATTATTGCGAGATACGAAAAAATAAATTATACATATATCCTTAAAAATCAGATTAAATAGCTTATATTAATATCAATTTATATATATATACCGATATAATAATACCAAATTGTTAGCATATAAATTATCAACGACAGCTGTCCTCCAAAAAAGTATATATGTTCCTAATTCAATAAGCCTATAATTGCACAGCCGTGGTACAAATGAAAACCCCAATAATTAAAAAAAATGGTTTAATTGGATACTATAAGTTTATTCGAATTTGAATCATCTATATTTCCTATATTATTTTGATTAATGTTGGTGTTTCAATGAATCCAATTTACAAAACCACTAGCTTTTCGTGACATGATGATTTATCATATATCCTCAAAAACGCAGAACCATATATGACTCAGTGTCTCTGTGGGTTGTATGATAATTTACTCAGAAATAAATTCATTCTAAAGCACTAAAACTATAATAGCATCTTGATAAAACAAATAATAGGTATATCTAACACAACTTATTTGACAATAATTATTTTGAAAGGAGTTGAAACAAATTCTTAATGAAGTCTTATACCTACCTACTCATGCTTCATATAAAAATACATATATAGAAGTTTTTCTACAATACAAATAAATATTATGTCCCCGGAATTACTTTTAAACATACAATTAGTATACTGTTTTTAATGACATAAATTATCTTTTAATATAAGTATACGTATGTTTTTAACTTTTTTAAATTGGAAGATTACTTTTTAATGGTTGTAAAATAACTTATATTCAATTTACTTGTATTATGTGTCCAAAACTGACCAGTATAGTTCAGTTTTGCCTATGCTAAACCATTGGAATTGTGCTAGTATCAAGTAGGTACACCAAAGTGCACGTAGGTACGTAGTACATGTAAATGGACTATAATTGTAGTATACCTACTCAAATATAACATATTAATAAGAGTCAACCTGCTTCATAGATCTATGTAGAACTATTCTAAGAATCGAGTTGACTCCTATTATTATGTTATATTTGAGTATACTTTGATGCTCTCTCTACGAGTAGCCAGCTGTTATTGATGAACGGTCTGTTGTAATTATGTATGTAGGTACTTATTACTATATTACAGTTTTCCACCTCACCGTATATACTCATTGTTTGTATAATTAATGCATGTCATTATAGTCACTATGACGTACAATATATATCAATTACCTGTCTGCGAAGTTATCTCTATAATACAGACGAAACTATTCGCAGGTAAATTCTTCATTTATTTATTACTAAATCCGTGTCTACCGTCTAAAACATATCTTACTGTAAACTAATATTTATGGAAGCGTCTTCGTGCTTTTACCGGCTGATCATCAATGGTACGGTAGCTGTTGCTGCGTATATCACCACCACTTCTTCGTGCTT
>JAYRBW010044148.1:0-11516 GCA_036023295.1 Invenusta paracnida
TTTAGCATACCGGTAGGGAACTTTTAGCATACTTTTAGGAATCATTTAGGTGTTTAGCATATCTTTAGCATACTGGTAGGGATCTTTTAGCATACTTTTAGGAATCATTTAGGTGTTCTGGGGCATCTGTTCTTTGATATTTCTTAAAATTCCCAATAGCTAAAATTAAATTATAGTAACTAACAAGATCATTATAATTTTCTGTTTCTAGTGGATAGCCATTAATTACATTAATTATAATATTATAATAATAATATAAATAGAGATCTAGATTTTTTGAAATGTATTATTGGGTGTCTGATAGAGAACCGTGTTAAACGATATAATTTCTGTGATTATACTTTATTTATATTATGATTTAGTAAATATATATGTATATTAATGCTCAACATTATTTTAGTAAATAGCTGACGTTATAGTCAATTTCAACTGTATGCAGTAGCCTCTGTCATAGGCGAGATTCTTGTTCCTACTAAAAATATTCGATAGCGCAGAGAGTTAACGAAGTGCATCCATTTATGCATATATAATGCTTTAAGGTGCACTGTACTTTAATATTAACATGGATGTACTTTAATATTAGCACGCATGTTAAATGAAAAAATACTTTGAATTCTCACGATTCTTATATTATAAATAAATTTCGATTTTCATGGCATTGTGCAGCATAAAATGTTAAAATTACAAATTCTACAATTACAAATAATGGATTAGTAATGCTCACGTTGAACAATTTGATGCCAGTTGACTTTCAAGAAGAACCAATGGACGTGAGATATAAAGGTTAAATTGTACAAACATGAGAATGAATTCAATATCATTGATTCTTCTGTTCTAAAGAACATAAGAATTAATTTATCATATTTCATTATACGCTTCTAAAATTTGGAGAATATCTGTGTCATTTGATATTTTACAAATTTTATTAATTATTCAATTTAACTGTAATCTACGATATTTGGTAAGTTATACTAATTGTGTTTAAATTAATTAATTCATTATATTATCAAAAAAATTTAAATAATTATACATAGAGTTATTTTTTTACTTTTATTTAAATAAAAAGCTTTTATAAAATAACGTAATATTATATAAGTGTATCTATAATTAATATTGTAATAAAAACATTTTGCATGTAATTCCATACAAATTATATATTATTTTAAATTATAGAATATGATTATACTTTTCAAACATGAAATATAATTTGTGCAATTTTCTGTATTAAATGTTTGTATATGTATATATAATTAACAATATTTAAATCATTTAATAAGACTTATATAACAATATCATTAACTATGACTAACGTAAATAAAAATTGCCTTGTGAATTCTTACATAGATTTAAACATCTGTTATGTGGCGTGAATATATGCAGTTGATTCTATACTTAATAAATGTTAATATATATAACTAATACAACAAATTTATCCTTTTTCTAAATACAATTTATAATCTTTTATTTGAAACTGTTTATACAATCGAATACATTTTTAGTAGCGCATCAACATGCTTTGATATACATTAACTAAGTTTTTGTATTTGGAGTTTTTGTTTTAGAGTTAATTTTGATATGTTATTTAATACATAATAAATACTCACAATAATTCCAAAGGTCAGGTTGTAAATGTTGATACACAGATTACAGAAAAATGTAATTTATTGGATAAAAATAATTGGTCAAATAATTCTAAAAGTTTTGTTGTAAATGTTGATACAAAAATTATAAAAATATGACATTTATTGCTCAAAATCCAGTTCATATGTAATGATAGTGATATACGGTATCTTTCGAAAAAATAAGTTATAATCACTATAATGTTAATAAATAAAAACAAAACAAAAAACAAATTCTATTGACCAACATTCAGACCATTATAAAGAATTATATTTCAGTTTATTTTATTTAATAACAGTTACACAACATATAACGTGACAGTGAATGGACAAAAACAAGCACAATTTTATTTACCATCTTATATATTGTTTCAGTTTTCAAAAACTACTGAAAACCTTAACTTTGGTGTTCATTTTACGTTCTAGAAATAGTTACGATTCCTAGAAATAGACTATCTTTCACTACTCGTTGGACAACAGGAATCGAGTCTGGGATAGTAGCCAATACACGGCCAAGGCTCAACTGACTATTTAATTTATTTATATAGAAAATAATTCCTATTTGTTTTTGTGACAATACTTTTAACAGAAAATGGCGTGTGTGACAGATCAGTGAATTGATCACTTTTGACGATTATAATTAATGGCACAGGTAGTTTACCACCCTTGCGCGTTTTATATCTTATGGGGAGGTATCCGAAAAGTATATATTACATTATTATACATTTGAGGAGGGTGGGTGGAGGGAAAATTTACAAAGCGAAAAAATAATTCTTGCTATACAGACAAGAACAATTAGTTTGATTATGAATACGGCTGCTGAGCTATTCAAGTATTCCTGCAACATACTATATGCTCTGTAATAAAAGCTTGACATTAAATAATTATTTTCATTTCTTAATCTATTTTTTAAATTTATAATTTAATTATTTATCTTTATGGGGTTTGAAACAATAGCTATTATACAACTGAGTGCGATGCCAGAAGCAGAGAAAAAACAGAGAACACAGTAGATCAATCGAGCATAGACCGGTTCTAGGGTCCCTGGTTCAAAGCTTACATTCTACTGATGAGACCCAACCAGGTCGAAACCGGTCTAGAATTAGCTATGCTCGATTGATCTACTGTGTTCTCTGTTTTCTTAATTGCTGCTGGCATCACACTCATTTGAATATTTAAATAGGTTAAGCTTTTATGTAAGGTGTAGTTAATTCTGGAATTGGTTCACAATTTCCAACTTTGTTCATAAATGAACTGTTTAAAATTGATTTAGGTTGCATTAAAAGCATTATTATTTTCTATTAAAAAAAACCAATCAAGTAATAATTACTAAACCGCAGCAAAGGTATTCCGATATTCCAGAATTCATTGAATTATTCTAAAAACCGTCGAGTTTGTCTGATTTAATATATTGTTTAAATTGTTTAAGCTTTACTTATTTATAAATTAATTAAGTACGATATACGTAATCATAAAGACAACGGGATTATACATAAATATTCATCAATATGAATAATATTGTATATTTATAATTGGAATACCATGTATAGTCTATTATGTTTTGTTTAGAATGTATGTTTGTTAACTTTCGTCTATAAAAAAAAGAGATGTGTTATTGTGTCATACATAGATTAGATTTAATAAGGAAATCGGCCTCTCTTAATTCAAAATGAAAATATATATATGTTTGTGACTTTATATTCGTATTCATATTCTATTCGGATTCAATTTTAAGCGAATCAAATGGCGACAAAAATGGAAACTTCGGAAGTTTCTATTGGCTATAAATATCGAAAGAAATAATCACGCAATAATTGATATTTAACAGTATGAATGAAGTATTTATAAGTACGATAATGACACACGTATAGAAAGTATGCAATGAATATTTCTATACATCGAATAACTATAGTGAAAATAATTTAAAAAAATACGTCAAAAGGTTTTATTAAGGTTCAAATATATTACATTATAAACTTAAATTATGAACGAAACGTATATGCGTGTGTATATAAAAGTTAGTATATATTATATAGAAATAACTATTTTAAAATATATATATTTAACCACAGTGAAGTGTTTGGTGTCTTAAATATATGTTCAGAAGTATATAAACATTATTATATATTACTTTTTGTTTTATTATTTTAGCACTGACGCAAGTTACGGTGACTACCAAAACAATACATACTGTTAATACGAAGAAATCCTCGGATTCATTACATTTAAGAAACACATAAAATTGTACCTAAAACCAGCAAATATAATTGTAGCAATGTATATGTATATATCCTATTCCCCGTTTATTTTTTTATAACTTGTAGATATATACGGATTCAAAACAGACATATACGGATTCAAAACAGACATATACGGATTCAAAATAGTCATATTCAGATTCAAAATAGTCATATTCTGATTCAAAATAATCATATTCGGATTCAAAATAGTCATATTCGGATTTTGACTAAAATCCGAAGACTTTAAATGTCATTTTAGATGACAATTTTGAATCCGAATATTGATATTTTGAATCTGAATATTGATATTTTGAATCCGAATATGACTTTTTTCCCCCAAAAATATTGTAAACGCTACATGTACCTTAAAATTATTTTTGTATTAATTATTTCGTTAGGATTACGTTTCAATGTTGATAACATAATCCAACTAATTTTATATCTCTAATGTAAAAATTCATACAACATAATGTACATGTATTTGTGTAATTTGTATTTAAAGAATGTCATTAAAAGTTAAAATTAAATTTTTCAAAGCTTACTATATCTTAAATTCAAAGAAAATCCATTTAAACACAATCTGACATAACTGACGGACAATATATTAAAAATAATGTTTTTAAATATATAGCAACGTGTTTCCAGTTTCTACATTTATGTCCAGTTTCAGATAATTCAAAAATATTATCCGTGTTACATACAACGCGTAAATAATTTTAATTTCTCAATAATTTGTTAAGTTACTGTATCAGTAGTAATACTATTCATAATAATAATAATAATAATAGTTTATTGCTGGGTTCAATAATAAAAAAACATGTAGGTACAAGTATTATATAAATCAAAATTTGGCATTAACTCACTGGAAACAGACAACTAGTCGTGTAGCTGATTTAACTGTTTACTAAGTGCAGAATTCTTTGTTTGTTAATAAGTAGGAATGTAAAAACACGGGAAAAGTAACAAAAATGTAAACAAAAATGAAATGGCTAACTGAGTAAATAGGTAGACAAGGAGAGAGGTGCCTATAGATACACGTGTTAGAGCATATTGCAGTTAGGTGATACATCTATTTGAAGTTAGAGTTATGAATATGCTGTTTATAATTAATGAACTTCTGAGAATACACAAAACACAAACATGAAACAAGATTTTTCAAAGTTATGTATGAAGAAAGTATGATATGTCTTATGAAGAAATAATAAAACTTTAAAAAGTATAGACAATATTAAATCTATTTATTTACACACAAATTCGTATTTGTTAATTCTTCTGATTATGGCGAGAAAGCTGCATAAAAAATACGCTTGTATTAGAAAATATGTCTGAGAGAAAGATGCAGATTGTAAAATGAATAAATTATCTCAAATAAAAACCACGAAAAAATGCCACCTGAAAGAAAAAATTATTATAAAATTCCTAAATACAACTAAACTACAAAGTTTTTCATCAAAGACAACTAAATAATTACCAGAAACTTACAGTTAACTTTCAGTTACAGAGTTAATTTTCTATGTAAACACTTATATGTGGATGAAATTATAGTTACTGACATGTCATTCTGAGACGTGTAAAATATATTATTAAATCAAACTATTTTATATAGATAGCTGTTATTAAATAGATTTTTTCTTTTACTGAACATGTCTTTGAATATAACTCTTAAAATGTATTAAATATTATTAACAATAATTAATAAATAATAATAAAAAATAATAAATGGAATAATAATAATCATAATCAAAATGTTTAATTACTATAGATGTATAGTAATACAACAATACATAGTATTGGTTGTATATAGACGCTTTTAAAGGCCGTTGTAATTTAGTAAAGGGTCAGATTATAAACATATTTTGAATCGGCTCCTTTGATATAAGCAGAAAGTTTATGAGGTGAACATTTCATTGAACATTTTGCCAAATACCTTTGAAGAGTAACTCAATGATTTCATACTGTTTCTGACATTGGAAATGAAATCTTAAATCATAAGAGGAGGAAAAAATGTGCGCACATTGGCAAGAAGTTGACAATTGTATATGACAACGAGGAAAATCTGGAATAACTAACAAAAATACTCTTAAATTTGAAATCTGCTGAGTATAGAATGCCACATCATTCTCTGTGAGAGTCACATTGTCATACCACCTAGTATATCTATATACTTGATGAATAAATATGAACGACAGATTTAGACACTTACTCAGTGAATCCAAACAATTGACATCTAAGCAAGGTCTTTTAATGACGTAGGAAAGTGTTTTGAGATTGTGTGCCAATTGAAGAGATTGGTGCCAATTACTTTCTAAATCAACACACGATCTAATGTGGAGCTCTTTCAAATTCTCAAACTTCGAAAAAATCCATTCCATAGATTTCTGTGAAATGGCAGATACTTTGAATAAATATAATGTTTGAAGTGTATTGTTGAAAATAAATTCAATTGTGCGTAATAATCCTTCTTCAGTTTCCTCTTTAAATGACAAACATCGCAAACTTTCAAGATTCAACTTATTTTCGTCTTGATCCTGTAAAGAAGCTCCGACTAGAGACAATTTTTCCAGAGATTTGGACGATGGTTTCAAAAAAGCGGACGCAATACTGTGCATAATATCACTTATTGCACCGTAGTGGAAGTGAATAATAAAAGTCTTTAACTTGTCTAAAGTTAGAAGTTCGATGGAATGACCATCATATGTGTCATCAATTGACAATGTAAATTTTTCAATGGAAGCTGATGAAAGTTCAACTTCTCTTTGCTTAATTGCAGGAAAGGAGTTAAAACCAACCACGCGACCCAACGGAATATTAACTTTGTTGAACACTTCCGTTGATTGAAACATATGTTGGTTATAAGGAAACATTTCACTAAAAACGCTAACACCAGATGCTTGCAACTCCTGTAGATCTTTGTCATCAATATTTGTATTTACCAAAACAAGTGAGGATAACTTTTTTAAATAATTTAGTGATCGGAGAACAAATGGCAAAATGTTATCGGTCACTTTAAGGTGTGTAACATTATTCCAAGTAAAGTATAAATTATCTAAACATAAAAATCTGGATTCTATAATAGAATAAAGAGCCACTGTTTTAAGTTGCGAAAGTTTTGAGATTAAATATATAAAGTCCATCATAATAAATGTTTCCTCATTTATATCTTCGTCAAATTCTATTTCGATATTCCACCATTCACCGTGACAGATAATATCAATACTTCGCAGCTGTTTAGAAACACAATTGTGATCGGAATTAAAGTTGCCATTATAATAACCATCGCTATCTAATACCTGGCTCTTTAGTCGCTGCTCAAACGGTCGATTTTGATTTCTAAAAACAAAAGTTTCAAATATTTGTAATGAATTAAGGGAGATGAGTAAGCGGGTTGCTTCAAAAACCAGAATTGGTTGCTGTTGTATCAAAAGACAAGTTATAAACGAGAATTGCAGAATGGATTCAACAAGACTGACACCTGAGAACGGATAATGCGTTTCCTTAAATTCAATCCTCCGAACTTGGCTCTTATCCGTCGGTGTCAATTTATTGAGCAACGTGGCAGCATCGTCTTCGAATGTGAAGCTGTTGTCTAGAAAGATATTGTCAAAAACTGGGAGTTGACGATCGAGAGCGATCTGGAAATTGAGAACATCATAAAGACACAACTTTTTGCAGATCTCAACGCAAATGATGTCGGGAAGCTGAGTCCAACTTGTAGGATAAAAGGCGAAAGGATCGTGTTCCTGAAATTAAAGATGTAAAAGGCATTTTGATGGAGAAAACGATTATTACTGAAGATTCATTAAATCTTCCAATTGATATTACAATCTCCAATACAATTTCTTGGATTTTACAAAAAATCTGGACGTCATTTCTAACATTTTGAAAATACGGAAATTTAATTTGGATTGTTGAAACACATAATGGTAATTATTCTGTTTTTAATTCAATTTAAACTTATAAATATAAAAGCAGCACTATGGTAGTTCCGCTATAAATTAATATCAGGAAACACAAATAACATAAACACAATCAAACAGTCGTTCAAACGTTTATTCAATATTTTATTTTACTCATGTTTCTAGATAAGTACTGTGTATAAGTACATGTGATAATATGTGATTAATGCACATTGTTTAGCACTGCGTATGAATATATTTACAGGTGTTCATGGCGTATAGTCGTTATTTTGTTATATTACTATTTAGCGGATAAAACACAATATGACGTCACAACGCTATCGCAATTGGGACACATCGATACAAAATCATTTGCCAACAATTTCGGTTTTCACAACATTTTATATCAAGTTAATGTATGTATTGAAACAAGAATATACACTAAATTATTTTTAGGGTTATACCTTTTAAAAAATAATATTCAATTTGTCTAAATTTATTGCATCAGGGGTATCAATATGTTTTTATTATTATCGTATTTTATCTATTCCACAGTAGGTGTTTCATAGTTTAAACATTTGTCAAATGTATTCTGTTTTATTTAATATTTTTGGTGTATTTACGTGTAATTCTACATTGTAAGTAGTACATTATGTACATTACATATCATTATTTTCGAATTGTATGATTATTTTTATTTTTTTTACAACAAAACATATCTCTACAATCAGTTTAATACATAACGATCGAATTATAACTAAAGTCTTATCTAGAGCTTATATTACTAATCTTTATTGCAGGATAATATGGCAAAACGATACATAAGTATTCTCTACAATAAAATTGTATTATAAGTTTAGATTTTCTTAAAATTACGATAACAAATTAAGATCACAAATCACGAATTAAATTGTTTATTTTTAAGTTTTCCAGATGCTATACATTTCCTTTATTAATAGTGTTACCCCCTCAACTGCTGCAATTTCTATTTATAGAAGTCACTTCTAGATAAAATGTGTGAGGAAAATCCAATTTCTTGGTGAAATATATATTAAATAAATACAATCATTGAAAAAGCGCTTTTCTACATTCGAATCATTTAAATTTCTGAAATTAGGGTCCTATCGGAATTGTGATGTTTACCAATTTTATAGTACATTTATGGCCCTAGGAGTATAATACATACTAAAGTAGTAAGTTGGTATATACGCTGCGAACATGTGACAAGTATAGTATCGGGGATATATTCGAAATGCTCTATCTGATAGTCAGTTTTTCATCAAGATCCTGAGCCTGCATAACTTTTGAAATAAACTTGGCATATGCATAAGTTTACACATTTGATTAAGAGATAAACGTTTTGAGATAAATAGCTATTTCTTAAGTGTCCCGTGCGCTCCATAGACTCGTGTTTTCGCAGTTTGATCGGTAGATTCAGGGCTTTGAGGAAGGTTAAGATTGACTAATTTTAGCTCGCACTTAAAGGTAAACACAGTCTGTTCTATCTCAAGTGCAGACTCACTGTTGAACTGCTCAAGTTCATATTCGGGGCGATATGCTAGAAAACTAATAAAAATAAATGATATTTAAATAGGACAAGTTATGAGCAAGAAGAATGGTAGAACAAGTATTTATGGTAGTAAATACTACTAAAAGTAGTATGGTTACTTTCTATTTTTTGTTCTATTAAATACGTTGCAATTTTTATATCAACAGCTACAATATTTTACTGTTTATCAAAATATGAAAATATAAAAATAACACTAGGCACAAAAAGGAATGTGAATACTGTAACATGAACACGATCCAATTTCGCTTGAAAATATAATATTAATTTCAGTAAAGTTGATGTGGACAAACGTAATTCATTTATACAATTTCTATGGTTTAAATTAATCGAAAAATTAAAAAATTAAAATTAACTATTAGACGATGTCGTAGCATCGTCAAGCCATGAACAAGAGCCTCAGCAAATAACTTGGGAGATGCTAGCAGCTCTAGTCATTAATGCTAAAGAGAATAGGTATATTTTTGACTGCTAATAAATCGGGCTGAGTGCATTAAAAAGTTCATTTTTTATATCAGCGTAATCAGCAAGCGATAAGGACAAAATGAACCTAATATGAACTTTTAAAAGGGCTTCTAAATATTTTTTAAAATAGGTCAAAAATCGATTCTTCTTCTTCTCACTATTTTTATTATTATTATCTAAACAAAACGACCGCATCGCAAACATGAAAACTAAGAAACAAGCTCTTCTAAAGAAAAATGTTTAAATTGTATGATTATAGGAGTTCAGCCATCAAAGATATTGATATAAACATGGGGCCAAGATATAATTGTTACAATTCTTTCTGTTTAAAATCCATAACTGTATAGATCAATATGGAACATAGGCATACGTCTAAACTGTAAAATTCATAAAAATATGACAACAAAAGTAGGAAAATTTCTTGGCAATGGGACATTTTTACAGAAGTAATAAAACCCACATGAATACAAAAGTGGTTGTTCTAAGTAAGCCAATTTGTATAACATATTTAGTAAAATATTATAGTTTATACCATTGCCACGATATTTACCATAGTTTTGATGCCATATTTTTATGAATATTACAGTTTAGACGAATACCTATGTTTCCATCTTGATCTATACGTTTATGCATTTTAAACAGAAAGTATTGTAACAATTATATCTTGGTGCCATGTTTATATCAATTTCTTCGATGGTTGTACTATGTATCATCAATATAATTTTAACCTTTTTGCTTTTGAGGAGCTCGTTTTGTGTCTTTCATTTTTGCGACGCGATCGTTTTTGTTTAGATTTACTTATAAATCGGTAACGCACCACAGTAAATAGCGGTCCAAATTTCTTGAAAGACTTATTAAAATTCAAAAATGGATGTTTTGTAAAATGAAATAAAAGAATGTTCTCCGACGTATGGAATGAAACTGATTCCAATATATTTCAAGAGAACGCACGTCTTCTATTTCTCGAGAACACAGAAAGAAACTGATAACAGTACAAGCCGTTGATGTTTACAAACTGAACACACAGGTTTAAGATACTAAGCTATTGTAAATGGAAGATAGATTAAAGTCTTGAGGTTGACCATTCAGCGAGTTGTAATCTACTCGGCTTGTGAATAAAAAGATTAAAATTCATTTTGAAAAGATACAATTCGTAATTACAGATAACACATGTACTAGTGTAGCAAATGTCAAACGCAATAGTCAAAACTCATAATTCAGTTTACTGTTACGACATAATAGTATAACATATTAAAGCAAATGATCCTTAAAGAATCACGAATTTCTTAGAATAAATTGTAAATACTGTTTTGTTTCGAACTTTTACGTTTAGAATTAAAATAAAGCAGCTGACGCTAATAAAATTAGTGGCAGTTGAAGTTCCTGGAAAATACATTTTAGATCGTCATTTAGTGCAGTCACAGAGGAAGATTATTGTTAATGGAGATTACAGTTATTGCATCTTTATATCAAAGATGATATGTTATATTTTATTATTATCTAATATCATTCCTGCACATAATAATATATATAACAAATAATCTATACAACTTAATAGATTTCATGCTATGTAATATGCCCATACATACTCATGAAATTAGATATGTAGCATTTAAAAAGTATTGCAATAAATTATGTTTAAATTACAGAAAACGTTGAATGATGCCATCATAATATAACGAGGTATTTAAATTGTTTTTAATATTAAAAAGTATAAAGTATAAATAGT
>JAYRBW010044159.1:0-11516 GCA_036023295.1 Invenusta paracnida
CCTCTCTCCTCTCTCCTCTCTCCTCTCTCCTCTCTCCTCTCTCCTCTCTCCTCTCTCCTCTCTCCTCTCTCCTCTCTACTCTCTCCTCTCTCCTCTCTCCTCTCTCCTCTCTATTTGTAGTATAAAAATGTGGGGTGCATTTCGTGTGTATTTAATTTTAGGCTTTATTCAAAATAAAAGTAAATTGGAAACTTATTTTGAAAAGAGCGTTCCAATTTAGAATATATACAATATGATGTATACTACTCTTAAGTAGTGAAGCATTTAATATATAATTACTGACATAATTTTACTCGTTGGATTTAACGTACAAAATAAAAATACTGCAAAAATAATAATTATAGTATATTAATTATACAGTTAAATGCATATCTTTCTATAGATTTTCACAAATCTATTAAAATATTGTTTGAAAATTCAGTAAATATTTTTGTGAGAAAAGTGAATGCATGTGAATTGTTCATTTTACTTTCTTTACAGTCGGTTTAATATACATAGATAAAATATATAACGCATTTCAAGAATAGATGTTTAAATTTCCATACCACTTTGGATTAATTGAAATAATTTCGGAATAGCTAAACAAAATTTATATATAGCAGTTACTGCCGTAATCGTGTTGATTTTCTTCGTTTCGAAATCCAAACAAGAGAAACCGCATTAATACAGCTTCGCCTGAGGGTGATTGCACAGAAAGACACAGCATCGGAAGACTGGGAATTGTACACCATCATAGGACGATACATCAGCCAAAGGGTACAATCCCCACTCGTTGAAAGATGGGTTTGTTTTAGTTAGTCAAAATAAACATTTGTTCAGGAAGAGACAGTGGTAACATCGTCTATTGCTCTCCACAGCACCATCTAAAGTGACTGATCCATTGGTATCTGTGGACCATCACAACCCTGATCATCCCCCCTTTCTACAATTCGGATGCTTTCACTGTTTGTTATGTAATCGATCGCTGACAGTAGCACTTCTGTTGCTTCCTCTTCCAGGCACCTTCTTCCTCTATGGAAAGAGAAAGGTTTGATGTTTGATGTTTAATTTAAGACTAAAGTAAGAATATTCAATGAGATAGTCATTGTAAAACACAAAAACTTTGGGCCATATATATTTCAAATAATAGCAATTTTTCGGTTTTTATCCATTTTTTATAAGTTATCCATTCAGTTATAATGCATTACATATAATTAATTGTATGATACATTCTCGAATCATCCATTCATAAAATATCCTAGCACATTTTTGAAATGGTTTTGTTTCAAAAGGTACACATTTAATTTTTTTTTTAAATCATATAAGTATTTATGTCTCCAGTATATATTAAATGCATTAAAAAGTCTAATCTTTTAAACTTAAAAATTAATAAGTTGAGTATCTGTGAAAATATTGTCCAAAAGTAAAAGCTATTTCAGTTTAAAGTGTAATATTCCGTGTGATACAAACTTATAATTAACTTGTAAAAAAGACACTTCATGTTCAAGTCAAGGAGCATAAATGCTTAAAATTGGTAGCCACCTTTTAATGTAACATACTTTGCTAAATTAATTTGACAAATATTCTTTTAAAAATATTTCAAATGGCAATAACACCTTCGACATACAAATATGAAAAAAAAAATTATAATCAAATCCCTCTCTTCTTCTCCAAATTCTAAACTGATGAAGAACGGTTCCTGTTTTTGTTTTCTTAAAAGATGTGTTAAAGCTTCTTTTACGATCTGTTTTTTTTATATTTACTTATGTTTAATTATATTATTTTAATTAATTTGGGAATTTTTTGCGCTTAATTCGATCATTGAAACTATTTTAAACTATTGAAAAGTAGATTTTTATAGCAACGAAACGTGTCAAACACTCAATAAAATATTTTGGTAAGTAATATCTTTTTCTTTCTTTTTACATATCTCTTTATTACTTGACTTCACCTGACTTTTATTGTCATACAAGTTCCAATTATTCAAGGGTCTCGCAAATATTAAAAAATGATTGTATACAAATTCAATCAAATACAGATACTTATATCGAATATAAAAAGAATATATCTAACTTCTCAACTCCCGTTAGCTGGAGGCTAAGACCCACTTCCCAGTTAGCTGGAAGCTAAGACCCACTTCCCAGTTAGCTGGAGGCTAAAACCCACTTCCCAGTTAGCTGGAGGCTAAGACCCACTTCCCAGTTAGCTGGAGGCTAAGACCCACTCCCCAGTTAGCTGGAGGCTAAGACCCACTTCTCAGTTAGCTGGAGGCTAAGACCCACTTCCCAGTTAGCTGGAGGCTAAGACCCACTTCCCAGTTTCACTGTGATATTGAAATGCACAATGAAACAATAGAAGCTATTTGGACTTTTCCAAAATAAAGTTGAACAACTTTTAACACTATATTCATTATTGTGCACTGAAAAGGTAGTCACGTGACCAGACTTTTAAAATGCATCCTTTTGTAAAAATTAGCAAAACCTACTTTTTTATATAAAAATGCTTGTCTTTCAAAATCAACGAAACTCTGATTGGGATATTGATTAGTTTTATGTAATTATAATTCACAATGCAGAAAACACTTTTTTAATTAAATTATTTTGAAAATTATAAATAATGTATCACATTTTTATGAGCGTTTTATAAATGCTGCATTTTATTTAAAATATATAGGATTCCATAATTAATATATAATTTACTGAGTATCGAATTGCATTAAGAAGGGTACTTTAAGGACTATATTTATAATTTCAAAGTGCAAAAGTGTCGACACCATTTAAATCTGTTGAATATAGTTGGTAAATTCCCTTAGCGGGAGTCTTTTAAATAAGAATGAATTGGTTTTACAATAAACAATAATAAAGATTTATTACTGACAATATCGATTTTTGGCCTAATTGATTTTACCAGAAATTGGGAGTCGATAAAAGAAGATTTCACGGATTTCGAGTTTAAAAATAATGATATTAATATATACGGTGATAGTATAATTGAAACTTCAAAACAACAGTTCAGTAGTCTTTTCCACGTTTCTTCAATGCAGTATGAAGATAAATAAATAGAATAAGTAATAAAAAATTATAAAATCAGGATGGAAAAATTTAAATATAACCTGTGATATACGTTTATGTAAATTTTATACCTGATTTATTCATATGCCTATAATTCATTAGTTACTTGTTGCAGTCTCATCTGCATTAAAATTGTGAATTTTCTATTTTGTTTAAATGTGCGCAACCGTTTATTCCTTCAGTTTAAATATTTAATATAAGCGCGTTAAAATTATAATGATTTTAAACGTTAATCTCCCTAAATGTTTATAAATCAACGCAATATATAAATGTGTATATGTATATGCATATCTCTATTTACTTTCAGCTTACGGCTATCAATTACAAATCATGTTTTGTCTAAATCGAATGATGAAGTCCTTGATAAGACGACGATGGTGCTAGTTTGTTATTTTATTTTTAAACTTTCAACCTAAAACGTGTAATATTTAGAAATATGCAACAAGAGCGGTTGTGTGACCTTGAGTATGACGCAGACCCACAGATAACAAGTGTACACTTTATAACAGCATTTGATAAGTGAATAATAGGTTAGATGAATTGTTTAAGCTATCATTGTAAGTGAAGTGATCAAAATTAAATAGGTAAATAGCTATACTAAATTTCTATTCCATTGCGCGGCTAGTTCATGCCACTGACATAATACGCTTATTTAAAGGAACCGGTAGATGCCGATTGAGAGTTCCCTGAGGAAATGTGGTCACAACTGAGGGGATTTATATCTGCGTATATATCAAGCGAAACATAGAGTTCGGTTAACCAGGCAATTACCATACTGGTTATAAAATATCTAATAGACTCACAAAAAACCTTTTTAAATTAAAATTGGAAACAAAATTCAAAAAGTCATTCACCATCAGGAATTGCTTGTGGTTACTAGCATTCGAGATTGATCCCAAATTTAGTTAAATAGAAATTGTGAATGTTTAAATAATAAGACAGCCCACACACCACGTGCACTAATATTAAGAGATATTATGTTATGTTTATAATTAATAGCACTAAAATATAAAGCTGTGATTCCCTCGTTTTCTTTATGTTTAAATGAACTAATTATTTCAAAGGCTTTGTTTATTTTCTAAAATATGTCATAGAAGATTATGATATGATTAAATAATTTTATTCTTTTACATTGATTTCGTTATTATTTCTTACGATAATAAATAATTAAAAATGATACTTAACTGAGAATATCAATTCAATGGAGAATTTATCAACATTTATTGTATATAATTGTTATACATTTTAAATTCTAACTTCCAATTTTCTTAAAATTGAAATAATAATTAAACAAATATAAATTTGTTGAAAACAAACATTTAAAAAACAAGATATATGTGTGGTTTTCCATCCTATTTTTTAAATTAAATATTAATACTTAAAGATATAGATATACGATAATTTCTATAGAATTATAATATTAAAAATAAGATGGTAAAGATGTACAGTGCCAGGATATTGTTTAAAAGAGACATTTTAGAAACTTTTTAACTTTTTAATGAACCTCATCTAGTCCAAAAAATAGAGCAGAAGTGGGAGTGTTACAAAAAACCATCCATTAAGATAATTGTATCGATTGTAAATTCAAACATTTAGTTCAAAATGTAGGCTACCTACCAGTAAATATATATACAATCAAGATATTACATGTTGCCCGCTCTCATATTATTTTCAATTTTTTTCACTGTAACATTGTAAATGTTAGTCAAAGGTCGCGGGTATAACCACATATATGTATATATTGTATTCACATATAAAAAGCCATGAAAGAATACACTGTACGCCTTTTTCTACATATTTAAAAGAGTGAAACGAAATTGCTGAGAGATTTTCAGCCCACTTTCATTACACACAAAAGCTTCGCAAAGCTATCAAACCGAATTCTGTGCTACTGCATCGTCTCATCTGTGCGTGCGCCATCATACTGATGTATGTATTATGTGTGTAGTTATTGCGTTTCTAGTGGTATGTTCTTTGCTTGGTATTTTATCTGTAAAAGGCTAGCTCTGCAAAGTATTCCAGGCAATTGGAAAATTTAAATAAAAACATATAAATTACATTTTAAAAATAAGGTAATTTATCTAATAATATTTTAGTAAAATGTACGGTTTCAGAAATATGATTAAAACCAAGTTGTGGTTTAAATATAATAACTTGATCCCGTATAATTCTAAAAATCGTGTAAATGTTATACTATAATAATATATGTACTGATAAGACAATATTTTGAAAACATGTTTCATCGCACCGCTGAAAAAATCCCATAAAATATATTATTTCATCTTCGTTATAATTTTTAAACATCATAATAAAATAGAAATAGAAACTTCAAATGTAGTTAAGCAAAGATATTTCGTAACATACTTATTTTAAAAATGGTCAAAAATATGTTTTATTAAAAAGTAATAAAAATATTTATTTTTTAATTAGTTAAAATGAGTTGAATTATTTTTTGTTCACTTATTTTTGCTGTACTTCGGTAATTATTACATTAAATTTATCGATACCCGAATCAAGATGTTATTGATTTTCAAAGAAATGTGAATTTTTTATTTTAAAAAGTATGTTTGATTTATTTGTGACAAAATAGAGGATTTTTTGGTTGTTGTCATGTAGCAGCTGCACTATAAAGAGAATAAAGCATTAAAATTGGTAACATATTATTCAAGAAAGTGACGAAAACTTACAGTGCTTCATTTGCTCATCAAAAACTTACAGATAACATTTGGAAGCATGCAAGGTGTTAAATGATCTAACATAAAAAGAATTCTTATGAAATTTTTTATAAAATACATTTACGTCATGTTTATATATTTCATCCACCGTTATTTTTTTTTACATTCATAAATATGCTGTATTATTATGTGTGCTTTTAAACAGTACTAAAAAAATTGGCGCCTCAATTGAAGTCAAGCGCATAAGACTCAAAAAGTGAAATAAAGATATTCCATTCTGCATTTTAATAATATTTAATTCATTATAGCATAAAATCGACATATGTGTAATATTAGAATTTTTTAATATTAATGCATTTAAATTCGTTTGGTAAAAAATGATTGACATGCTACTGTTGTGAATGTTCAGAAAATAAATGAAAGATACAATAAAAAAACATTTCCTGTTACTAAATGCTGTATATATACCCAATAATTATAAATAAAGTAATGATTTTTGATAAAAGAATATTTTGAAGTTCCATTAAGAGTAGCTTGTTGACCTTGTTGACCTACTTTTGTTACTAGATATCATTACGTAGTAACAAATGTTATAACCGTTAAAATAGTATTCAAAATCATTAAGTAAACATATCTAAGAAATATGAATATGTAATTTGGACGAAAAATGACTGGAATGGGAGTTTTTGGTATTATAAAAGAAATGAACAAGCTTTAACAGTTTAAGAATGATAAAATCAATAAATAACTAGAAAGCTATAATATAGAAATATTGCTCGCTTTATACTACTTTCGAGTTGAACACTGTCCAACTCTCCTATACTACCTGTACATATCTAATACTACCTACATGTAATATGTATGCTTGCAGTATAAATCCACTAAATTTATTGTTCTGTGTATTATAATTACAGATATTTTTTCCCAACTTCTTCTTATTGATTGGAGAAACTGTGATATGTAATATATACTCATACTGCCATAGCAAAATATTGAAATGGCTTATAAGTCAAAATTGCTGATTCTGAAAGTAATCATTCTGCAGTCTTTATACAAGGCTTGTTTTGTTATATTAAATCTAATAATCATTTTTAAAAACAGCTTAAAATTAGTTTAATACCTTTCTTCGATGTGCGATCAGAATACTGTTAATATGCTCCATAAGTTCCGAAAATAAATTAATTATCGAAAGCTTCGCATAGAATATAAAGTACATTTCTCAAACGGCATTATCTTGTAACTAAGCAAGCAATGACCTTGAAACATTAGAATCACCTAGAGATCTTCACGGATGACCTTTAACATTGGAATAATCTAGAGATCCTCACGGATGACCTTGAACATTGGAATCACGTAGAGATCCTCTCAGTTGACCTTGAACATTGGAATCACCTAGAGATTCTCACGGATGACCTTAAACATTGGAATCACCTAGAGATCCTCACGGATGACCATGAAACATTGGAATCACCTAGAGATCTTCACGGATGACCTTGAACATTTGAATCACCTAGAGATTCTCATGGACTATCGGGATCGATGTGACTCTTTTGGCCTGTTTCGCTTAACAACTGAATATAATTATCACTTTACGTAAAATTTTTGTCATGATTTGTAAAATTGGTCAATATTTGACCTTAAATAATCTCGTTGCTAATTAAAGGAGATATGACTAAACATATTTTAAAGCTGTATAAATCCATATACTAAGAACAGAATGTGTATACCTCGGTAACTAAGAATCTTAGTTACCGAGGTATACACATTCTGTTCTTTGTAAAACTTTGTTAATTTCTAGCTTCTAAGAACTTATTTGATCTATTGCATTTTTAGCTAACTCAGATGATTGAAAAACAATTTAATTATTGATTTATTTACATAATATTTTTTTAAATTACGTATACACTTGAAAATATTATAAAAGAAATTGTTCCCATTTAATATTATTTCATTTGAAATAAATTATAGGTCTATGAAGAGACATAGTCAGAAAAATCGATTCAATATAAACACTAAGTATCTAACTTTATGATATGGCAGGAATATAATGTTACAGTATCAGATATGTGAGAACAAATGTATCAATCACAAATTATAAATAATCTATTTTTAATAATTATATTTACAAATAGGACTTTATCGTTATAATTTTATCCAATAAATTGATATAAATAAGAAAACAGCATAATATCAAGGCTTAAATTGTATTCACTATATTTATTAATACATTGATCAGGTAAAAATTATACTTTTTATAATAAAATAAAATGACTGTTTGGATTTGTAAATGTTACCTCTGATGAGCTAGCTATATCTATACAAATCTAATATACGCTACCTAAACTGCAATAAATCACTAATAAAATACAAAAATGTGATCGTTACTTTTTACTCATTCAAAGAATAATAAACAACAAATGGATCACACCAAAATCGAAGGATCTTTGAAGCCAATGAATATAATATATTCATTCAATCGATTAGAGGATTGGGGGTGTGGGAGGGTTTAGTAGAATAAAAGGTTTAGATCTGGTAGGATAATGAGACAGAAATGATCTAACGAGGGGCATGATTCTATAGTTGCAACTTATACACCTTGATCCAGAAAGTGCTTTGACGCGCAAAGAGAGGAAGAAGGGACTTTACCAGGAAAACTTTAAAATACTACACCGCGAGCTATGGATACTGGGTTTTATGGGGGCAGTGATTGACATTTTGGTGAAGCATTATTAGTACCCATTTTTCATGCTTAACGTCTCCGGCTGCCATTTCTGTCAAACACAAATGCACGCATCCCCAAAATATGTATACCTTTCGGCAGTTTGTCATTTTATAGGCTAGTATAATTGAAAGATAAAGACGGGGTTATAGTAATCCATTTCCACTTATCGCCATCCAACCTTCTTAATCGATACTATTGATCGGGCCTACCTGGATTACTTTTAATCGGACTCGATTCTTCGGGAGAGGGGGAATTCATTTCAGACAACAGGCAGCTGTGTTTGAATGTACATCACTTCTCAATAATCATTTTATGTCAATGGTTAGAAGTTATGTTAAACATTTTTAATAACGTTTTGGATGGGTGCGGAAAGTTGCCTCTACTCTGAAGTAATATTTATAACTCGTAATACGCTATGAATAACTACGCTATTTAGGGATAACACTTTAAGATGCAAAGAAAATTAGTTGACGATGAGCAAACGATACTACACCAACCCTTAAATTTCCCCTCTAATACATTTTTAACTATCAATCCCCATCATCCATAGAGTATATGGGGATTAGATAGAATAGATTACTTCCTAGTTTATATGGGAGCAGCCTCCTCCTCCTTCTGCTAATAAGATCAGCGGAGAGGAACTACTCTACATCGTGCTGGCGTTATAGACTCTGCTCAGTAATTTCCGTTTCTTAAAGTTAGAACGACGTCGCAATTTTAAAAAGAAATACTTGAAGTATACTTGCAAGACTGGTTGTCGCATAAACTAAAAGTCATGTATTATCGACGACTACGAGCGAAGACATCGCTGACTTATTGACTTTGGGTCGATTGTTATCGTTTCATACGATTCTTGGAGCAGCTACTACTTCTACAAACTTCAACAAGATATGCAAAGTGTCAATCAGAATTCCAATAAATTGCACTGCCCGTGGTGGAAAATATTTCTGCAAACTTGCAGTAAACAATCTTGTTCGCACGGTGCATCGGAAGCTTTTATGAGCCCCTATTGCTGCAAATTTGGGGCCCGTTAGACACGATAAAGGACACTGGAATCTGGGGAGGGGAGGGCTTTTGTCTTGGGAGATAATGGAAGCACTCAGACACTCACTCCATATCATCAACGTGCGCGCTCTTAGAGATAGTGGGAGTAGCAGTTAGTGTCGCATCTTCGTTGAGTGCATTCCCAATTTCCTTTTGAGCAGTACGAGTATATAGTGCTTCCTCTTTGTCTGTGAGGCTGCTTTCATAATTCTGGGGGATCTAGGCTGGCTGGTGGTCATATAATTAAAGGGATATTTAGCCCACACCATATGTGTCTTTCAATGTGTGGCGGCTTAAATCGTCTCCCTTCCAAACAAAATGTCTGAACCAATTTCCTGCGGCTTTCATCATTCCACAACTTTGTGGATGAAAAAGGGAGGTCCTCCATTTTATACAAAAAGAAGGTATTATATAACCGGGACTGGAAAGTTTTCTAAAATATAACGGAATCTATCTGGAAGGCGTTCAGTATACATAAATACGGTATAATAGACTAACTCGTCCATATCAATGGGGCATTTATTATCCATCTAAAAATAATTGACAGGTATCTTTTTGGAATATTATTATTATCTATTATACTACCTGAATAGTTTTAGTATTTGTGCCTAAATATTTGGAAACAATAATTTGGAGTTTGTGTGATATATGAAAGAGTATCGCTAAAAATTGAAAACTTGGTTATAAAATAGCTGTATCGATATAGCAGCTGACTTCAAATGTGAATAAACTCAATTATGTAGGTATATATACATATAATATATAGTCACAAATTCGAACTATATAACGAAAAATGAAAGTTTCACAATATCTTCCTATCAACTTAGCCCTCTTCTTCACTTCAGTATTATCACTCAATTAGTAAGGTATCTCATGTCTCCATCACCTCAAATCACCCTTTGTTCCTTGGGAGTTTAATTGCTCTATCGGTAGGCGTGTCGAGTTGAGGATCAACTTAGCGTTAATTGGAAGATCAACAGTCAGCGCAGATTTCACTCCAAACTTCCTGATCCTCTTTCACTGCGCAGAAGATTGGCAGGCTTGATTGTAGTCCTGGAAACTCTAGGAAGTACCTCTGTCTCTCTATACGCTCCTCTTCTCCCCTTTTTACTTTCGTCTCATCGTATCCCCCTCCCCGCGACTGCTTACAAAATAGTAGCAGCTCACTATATTTTAATGTCTACTTTGTAAGTTTTGGGGGAATGGGGAAGGGAGGAAAGCAAATAATGAGGTATTTTGTCAGAAAAATGCAAACTTCAACTTGAATACAGAATTTAAATCGCCGTTGAAAAATAAAAACTATTTTCATAATAAAGTTTAGTTTCATATATAAAATACTCCTGTACAATTAATAATTTGTTAAATATTTAAATATAATTTTTTGTGCAAATGTATTATATCTAGACCAGTTTGCTGTTGATAATATAAAGCGAAATGTACAGCAATAAATTGCTGTTTCTAGTTAAATATGAATAACTATTTTGTATGACCGCATATTTATATTTATTATTCTAATACGAGTCAAGCTTTTAAATTTTATAGAATAGTTAGTTATTTAACTAAAAGACTAAAACCGTTAGAAAGTCTTACTTGTAAATTCATAAATATTTATCTGGGTATTTAATATCTGAATTCTTTGAGAGTATAATTACAACATTTCGAAATATAGAATGTCTCATAATTAACGAAAGCCTTATACACGAAGCTTTACTTTATCTCAGTAACTAAGTATTCGATGACCTTAACACTTTGGAGTCGACTGGAGACCATCACAACTATCGGGACCATCCATAGAGTAGGTGACCCCTTTCTTACTCTGTGATCGGGACCATAGAGTAGGTGACCCCTTTCTTACTCTGTGATCGGGACTATAGAGTAGGTGACCCCTTTCTTACTCTATGATCGGGACCATAGAGTAGATGACCCCTTTCTTACTCTGTGATCGGGACCATAGAGTAGGTGACCCCTTTCTTACTCTGTGATCGGGACCATAGAGTAGGTGACCCCTTTCTTACTCTGTGATCG
>JAYRBW010044170.1:0-11515 GCA_036023295.1 Invenusta paracnida
GCAGGAGTTCTACCCACTTGGCTACCGATCTCCTTAAAACTTTAACTGTAAGATTGCATTCTTATACTGCTGAGTATATAGCTGGCTTGCTACACACATACATTGATATTACGCCACTTTTTAACATGACATGCAATATGATATGCAATATTTAGAGCTCTATATTCTTTGGCTCACGTTGAGTCAAACTTTGAAAATAGATATTAGTGGATCCGAGGGGCCATAGATAATGGTTTAGTTATCCCGCAATGAAGATTTTCCTTAATCACTTTCAAGAATATGGCCACAGATAATCAATTGCATCTATTTAAAAAGTTCATTTTGAAACTATTCTTTTGCAGAAAAAAGAAAAGTTAAAATGATATTGATGATATATAGTACAGTCATTGAAGAAATTTATATAAAAAGGGTGCCAAGATTTAACTGTTGTATTGCTTCCTATATCAACATAGTATAATGCATAAACAGATAACTTGTTTAATTAAATATTTTAATTTAACTGTTATATTGCTTCCTATATCAACATTATTTAATTAAACAAGTTATCTGTTTATGCATTATATATACTATGATAGTATATATAATGCATAAACAGATAAATTGTTTAATTAAATATTTTAATTTAATTAAATTTTAAATTAATTAGCTTATTATGTAAACACTAACTATGTATTCATGTGAGCCTTCATTGCTTTTTTAAAAATGTTCCGAACAATTTTTCTTATTCTTTTGTTCTCTTATTTTATGAATTTTCTAGTTGTATATACATATATTATAATATAAATTAATCAATATACAGTAATTATATAGTTATTATTTTAGTCAATCCAAGAACAAGAGCGTCAGCAATTAGTTTGAGAGATGCTAACAGCTCTAATTATTAATGTTTTAAGTAGAATAGGCCTATATTTGACTGCTAATAAATCAGGCTAAAATGCACCAAAAAGCTAATTTTTGGTATCAGCGTAATCATTAAGAGCTAAGGAACGAAATGTATCTAAGATAAACTTTTAAATAGGTTTTTATATATATATAACTTTTTTAAAAGGGGTCAATTTCAATGAAAAATTGTTTCTACTTCTTCCTTTTATTTTCATTTTCGTCAGTTAAGGTTGATGATATTGACGTTTTGACGAATGTTCCACATGAAATTGATATTTTTAGATTAATCGCTGAAATTGTTATCAATAAAAGCAGTACAACAGTCTTACCTAACAATATATAACACAATCAAAGCGTAGATTTGAAGGAAAAACTTAAAATATACATATAAAAAATTATAAAAAATTACACAGAATAAAATTTCATACACTCATTTGCAACGTCAATTACAATACTCTGATATCTAATTCTCGTATTGTAAAGCAGGACTTTCCAAATTTTGTGTACATAATTATGATTATTGATTACATATTGATTATTTTATATTATTTGGTGTAATTTTCAACATAGTTTTGATCATAGAGTAATTATATAGTTTTGACCATAGAGAAATTATACAGATTTAATTTTATTGATTATACATCGCGCTGTCACTTTTCGCTAATAAAAATCATTTTATTTGAATCAATGTTATGTATAAATGGGTGGACTAAAAGTAGTGTTAAATATTTTTATTTATTTAATTTAACATGCAATTATATATGTATTCATACAATTTAAACATACGTAAGTTCTCTGTAAAATAGAATTTATTGCTGTATATATCTTAAACTATATTATTACATAAATGATTTAATTGCTGTGAATTTTAAAACCATTATTTGGCAAAAGCTTTTGGGTAGCTTAATAGATTGTATTAAACTGCAAACAGAATCAGTAAGAGTTGAAAATCTATGTTTAATTACTCCATGAATTGAAACATGTCACGGTTTTCAATTTATACATTAATAATAATAATAATAATTATAATATAAACTAATCTTTAACATCTACACAATAAATTATACAAAGATATACACATCAATAATTGAATTTATTATTCATGAAAACGAGTACTTACAAGAATTTATTATTTCTTACATTACATTTTATTAATGTCATGCATAATCAAGTATATAGCTCCTTTATGACAGCACCATTATGATGTTTATGACACTGCTATGATCTTTTAATCATTCATTTGTGCAGATAAGATCTAAACGCGTTGACATCAAAATGGTAACTATAAATGAAATAAGACTATAAGGGACATTTCCTCCGCGCAGGTCGGCTAATAAAACCTTGCAACTTTAAAATTAATGGTCCAGTGATTGACATTGATAAAAGTTTGACATACTGATATAACTTTGCTGGATATTGTATATTTTTAGTGTTACGTATTATATATAATAGATATGCTTATATATTTTCATCGCCTACATTTATTCTTTATATTTTGACAAGTTCAATTTTAAATTCTTGTATTCTAAATGTCTTTTGTGTAATGTAATAAATTTTTTTTCACTTGAATTGACAGAGTAGATACATATTAAGGTGTTTACTTCATTTGTATTGCACTTGTATGTACATTCCTTAAGAGTTCACAGGTTTTTACTGTATACCCATTAGCGCAACAACAATAAAGACGCTACCTCATTGTTCAAAAGCGAGTTATATACATATGTATGTATATGTATGTATATTATGTATGTATATTCTTACAGTTTCAGAAATCTAAAGTTCGTGATGCAAACATATACCCCCATTTCAGGCATATAAATACACACATACATATATAGTGAGAAAGTGATATACATTCTTGCCACATTCGAATTACGAGATTCACTCACCAGTACACCTTCTTAGCTTTGTGTTATTAACAGAATATAAAACATGGAATTTTTAAATATTTTCGAGAAGATTGATAAAGACTTTTCGGGCACTATTTCATCCCAGGAGCTCGAAGAATTTATGCATGAACACAACTACAAAAGTGCATTTGTCCAGGTAATTGTTTTTGATACAATAATTTGTCCTCCTTGTTTAAAGATTAAAACGCTTTATAAAAACGTTATTAAGAATTGTGCGTTTTTGAATGTTTCAGAAAAGTACGAATAAAGCATTCTCCATTAACCAAAATTAAGGTGAAATTATTTTTCAAAAATTAAAGTTAGATATCAAAATATAAACCATAGCATGGTAAAAATGATAGTCAAGCAAAAAGCTCAATAATATAAAGTTGAAATATCGTTTAAGCAAACACTGATCATTGATGAAATTAATATAAAAAGGCGCCATGAATTGTTTGCTATAATGCTGGCTGTCCAAAATTATTATTTTTTACCATATTTTAATGAAATATTGGAAGGTGGTACAAAACATCTTAGTTTAATAATATGCGAAGTTACAAAACTCTGCTCATACTGGAAAATATAAAAATTATATAATGGGGGTATGCATGGTCTAATGACTCCTCCCCCAAGGGGCTTGGACTATATGGAAGCGCAAAAAGCCAGGTAAGGACAAGGGTTAAGGGTTAAGGGTCAAGGATATAGAGTTAAGTCACAAATCAGGTTACATTTTTGGTTTTGAGCTACATAGATGTATAAAATCTAAGAAAAGTCATAATCAAAAAATCACCGCCGTATTATCGATTAATCTATGATTTGCTTTAGCCGAGATATTAAATATTCATCGCCTTCGCAAGATTATATTAAAGCATCTAAGTTTAATGCCCATAAAATGGTGGTGACGGTGACCCAAATATTCCGATTGATTCAGAAGATATTAAAATAGTAATTAAATAATATAGTATTATATTTTAATAACAGCTACATTTATGATATATATCAACGCACTTGCGGGTGGTGAATAGATGTTAAAATACTTAAACTTTAATAAATATTGCTTATTAACAGCTCGTACAAATATTTAGAATTTATGCATGTCATCCTGACATATTCGACTATAATATGTTATAACAATTTGACGATATTATGAGTCCTTGTCTTGCGTTGAGCGACTCAAGTCGAATATAATGGTGTACTTCTAAAGATGTGTAAATAATTTGAAAAAGTGTCCTCATACGTAATATACTATGATAACATTCACGTTTATAAATAAACATTAACTCTTCGTTGACTATTCTGAAGTTTGTATACAAAAGTATACTCCAAAAATATCCGTGGAATTCGATTGTGTTCATAAGCTTAAATGTTCTATGTATTCTAAGTTTTACTTTCGTCTATAATATGTACTAACACAAATATACCTAGCATTTGATTTTTGTTTATTCATCATCGCCTGTAGGTATACTTTTTCATTATAAATGCTTATGCTATAAAATTAATATTACAAAGTCTTATTTCAATCACTTCTTCGTTTTCAAAAGCTACCAGGTTTATTTACAATTGGTCAGTAACCACATGCACATTTAAAGCGATGGGTATTGCATGATCGCTTTTATTTATAGATGTGAAAAGTATATCATGTGAAATTTATGAAATACACTTTGATTATTTTAAATTTATTATTTTATGAACAACTTAATTCAATTTTCAAGAAATAGAAACAACTTTAAAACACGGTTTTTATTCAATTTTACAAATACTACATATTAAGCTATAGCTAATGTTTATTACGCTTATTATCTAGGATTGATTATTATTCCAGAATATAAGCGGATTCGCAATCAATGCCTACATTTTTCGGATTATATTCGCGTGCCTTATTTTTATTGACTTTTACAAAACTGTATAGATTTTTACAGAACTGCACGGAGATAAATATCACTCAGAAACCCAGTATATACATATATTTTTTATGCTATACATATATATTAAATTAACATAATATAGTAAAAGGTATAAGACAAAGCTATGGTTCATAGTTTGTATACAAGTTTGGGATAAAAAGTTTATAATCAAACTTGTCTTTGATATATTGGAATTAAGAAATTCAATAATCAAAAATGCACGATTGCTAAGCACAGATATATAAGTATAATATAAACTTCTATTCACGTTTCGCATTTTATCTTTTGGAAAAGAATGAAACTTGATTTTCTGTCCAGCTTTTAGTCCTGATACCTCGAGTTTGTGCTTGTTGCATCCATAGGCGGAGCATAAAGGATCAAATCCCATAAAAAATCCGAAAATCCAAACTAAAAATACGAAAATTGTACCAAAATTTTACAAATGTTTATTTTACAAGTAATGGTAGTGACTATCTCTAATTAAAAAAAGGATTTTTGCTTTTAATTGTAAAATCCGAAGAGTGTATTCTCTGTATACACTAGTAGGTACATATTATATGTACTCCGTTTATGGCCATACATTCTCGTAGAGTACGAAATGTAAGAGTTAGTACTCTTTTAATTTTGTTGAAAATTTCATATTTTATTCATTACTCCACCCTTTAAAAATTCATTAATGTTATTATAAAAATTGTGTGATTTATATTAAAAAATATATATTTCATAATATATTTGCTCCTACTTAGACTATCAGTAGTATCAATTTTTAATTTTAAATGAATTTTCCTATTTGACCAGCCATATGCAGCACTCAATTTACCCGAGCTGGAAATTCTACTTGATTTAAAAAAAAATCAAAGTGTCGAGCAACAATTTGGCTTTTTCCATTGAAAATTAATGCATTATAACAAACATTTCACTTATGTAATGTAACATTTCACTTATGTAATGTAACATTTCGTAATGTAATTAATAAAACCTGTCACTCCAAAAAATTACATTACATATAGGTAAGGGACATTGCTTGTTAAAATACATTAATGTTTAACGGCATATTGTTGCCTGACACTTTGAATTCATTAAATTAAGTAAAATAGTAAAATACAACCAGTTGGATAAATTGTGTGCTTCATAAGGCTGTTTAAATTGAAAACTGCACACATATATAGCTTTTTGACAGATAATAATACAGTGTCATGCAAAAGTAGTACGAAATAATATTTGTCCATATTAATTACATAACTTGTATAATAATATTTATAATTTTGTTAAGGTTAGAATAATGAATCAAACACAACTCTTTAAAAACAATGAACAGAATGACAACTCTGGCCATTCATAGTTACTGTATGGTTATGGTAATATTTAAATATTTAAGCGCGTTTAAGCGCATTTTTAGTATTTTAAAAATTAAAAATTAAAAACTCACACTTTTTTGAAAAATTAAACATTCTTTCATAAACATAATAAAATATGTGAAACATTTGTTACACCTTATAGCTAGACCACCTCTAACTTTTTAAATATCTAATTCAACTCTTAAATATATGCCTTATTCGTATACAGAAACAATTTGCGGTATAGGCATGTTTTAATTATTAAAACTTGATTTTGATTTATCTAGTTATTAAGAATTTCTACTATATTTGAGAAATTACTGTATGTCTTTGGCAAAACTTAATAAATTTAGGTCGTTTTCATTAATGCAAGTTCGATATTTTTGTACGACTAAATTACGATATTATACGTACGATGCATTAATGAAAACGATTGAACTTTAAAATTGTTATGTAAATACCGCACAGCAGACAAAATCTAAAGTTAGAACATAAGATTTTCTTATGTTTGAACGCTTATGTTCGATATTAATGAAAACAATTTTTTTGACCATACTTTAGAATAGTAAGTTTGAACTTTTATGTTCTGAATTAATGAAAACGATTTTAAATGTACATACTTTTATGATTATGTTGCACAAGTTAAATGCTTGTTTTAATAATACTCAATAATAGTTAAACATGGATGTAATTAGCATATATCGTAATACACCTTCTAAAATATTATTATCAATATAGGTTGCATAAGAATATTATAAAGATATATCTGCATCTTACACACATCGGCCTACGCAGAGAAAACTTAATAGTAAAAATGATACAAGCATATAATTCAAAGTCAACGCTATTGTAACTAAATGAAATATTTCAGTTTAATACATAGTACATATACCAATCTACTTCATGCCCCTTTTAGATGAAATATACCTTTTATAGATATGTAGATCTGTTGTATATTACTATCAATTGCAGTTATGTAGTCAATATACCTATATATGCATTCATAAAGTTTATTGTTACCAATATGATGCACATTACCTACTACTACTACTATTACTACAACAATTAGCAATATATACTTCATTGAGGGTATCGGCACACAGACGGTTTAAGTCATAGACTCATAGTAAAATACAGTCGCCTAATTTTCATCTGTACCTACTCATAGTTCAGTCAGTTACCATTCAGATGTAAATCGTTCAATTTCGTTAAAGTAAGCATAATATGTGGTAAATTCCATCGATAAAGCAACACTAGAGCTATCTATTTGTTTATTGTCTCTGTATTCACCTCATCTCCCGCTTTCGTAAACTTATTCAATCCCTGGCAAGTAGTCCTTTAGTCATTCTTTGCCATAACTGGTCTTTCTTTGTTAAATACCTATTCATTCTGATGTTGAATGATCCTGGCCTGGCATTATTGTTGATTCATTGTAAATTAAGTTCATCATATTATGTGCATTTTAGAAGACTCATCAATCGTGAATTGCGAATTACATTTATCCAGCACACACGTACACATATACTGAAACTACCGCTGCTACTACATTAATATACCTACCGTGTGTATGAAAGTATAGCTACCAAAGATATATTGATGCAGGGTTGCTTCTGAGAATGGTCCGCTTGTAGTTGTGCATATTGCTGCTTTTCCAGAAGAGCACAAATATGGTCAAGGGATGGTGGGGGTGGGGGAAGAGGTTAGACCAGTGATCTTGAATCTTGCTGTATTGACTGCGGGTGTATGCATACTTTTTGACGACGATGTACCTCCAACAAATTGAACAATTATACGTAACGAGCCATAGAGTATAGCCACTATAGTACTGCGTGATACCAATAGCCATTATATGTACCTAGTTGTCAAAGTTTATAGATATTTAGAGAACAATTTAACTTTGTCAAATTTACGGGGTCTCTCTCTCTTCTTACGGAGTGTATTAAATTCTTCAACGTTGATTATCATTAAAGTGATCTGTGCAGACAAGTTGCTTCAGTTTATTTTACTCTATAGTAGGTGACAAAAGGGCAACAAAATGGAGTTTTTGAACATTTTTGAAAACATTGATGAAGACCGTTCAGGATCTATTACAGCGCAGGAATTGGAAGAGTTTATGACAAGGAATAACTATGAAACGTCCTTCGTTGAGGTAACAGAAGTGATACTTTTATTTAGTTAGATATATCTATTATTTACCATAAATGACATAAAAGCAATGAACACGTTTTTAATGTTCGAATTTATTATAACTTGATTTCTATATTCTTTACTTTTGAGTAAAACAAACGTATATAAAGCATTAAAATAGAGTATATAATTATGACAATTTTATGTGTATATATTTTTGAAGTAAGTAAATGGTGCATGACTTACAGTAATATTGTTGGTACATTTATATCGATTTAATTCAATCACAACGTTTGATTCCATTGCATTTTTTAAACAGACAAATTATTTTTAAAGCCATGAATAAGCTGTATTGCATATGTTACATAAAACTAAATATTATATTAGTGTATTGTATTACATTAACTACTCATGTATAAAAGTAGGTACAAAATAAATGAAACTCAAAATTCAAAATAAAACATAATTTAATTTAATAAACATTTTATTCCCTATACTCAGTATAGAGGCATATTCCAATAGTGTTGATTAGTACATTTATATCAGTATTGCTAATTTCTCATGAACATCCAAGAAAAACAATACTTTCCATTCATTTTCTTTAAATGATACGAAAATATGAGAGTCATATTATTCTTTCTGTTATATTGAGACTAACGAACAGTAGACTCGTCAACATAATTATGAAATCTGTACATAATAACTCATTATTCTTTAAGTATAAGTAATTTCGTGTCCGAATGAAGAAAATGTTTCTTTATAAATATTTAGGATTTCAAGATAATATTACAAATATGAGATATCATTGGTCTGAGCGGAACTAATAACTTTCAGGCTTATTAATACTTAATACTTAATATAACTACTTATTATTAATTATAATTTCAAGCTTACGTGATCCGCAGTGAAACTTTAGATAATGATATTAATTTTATCCCCAAAACGAATATATGTAGACCTGTATATATATACTCATTTATTTAAAATATAATGCAAATCGTGTTATAATATTGGTTAAAAATAGAAGTTTTAGAATCTATTTATGTTTAGTTTAAAACTCTTATACTTTTTTATACTTACGGTTGTATTTTATGTTCTTATACTATGCGATGTATTATATCAAAGAGAGAGAGAGAGAGAGAGCAATAATTAAATCATTAAAGCCTGCCTATCTATATTATTGCTTGATATCACAGATATTTCTTTCACTTTATATACATAGATTGGTTATCTAAAAAAATGATGTAACAATTTGAAGAAATAAGTTTGTGGTCAAAATTAAGAAATTATTATTTACTACGATATATAAGAGTAGTAAAAATAAAACATTGATTTATTTTTTTGTATAATAATATGTAATTGAGTTGGCATATACTTAATTTTTTTAAATAATAAATGTTGACCACAAACTCAAAATACACAACATTTTCAATGAAAATATGTTAGATTGCCATTCTATCTATGTATATATTATATTGATTACTTTCTATGCTTGATACCTTCAATATGTATACTATTTTAATTATAAAGCAAGCCGATCTTATCACTCAGTCAATACTATGTAAGCATTTCAATTAATTGGAATATATTTTCCATATATATATCAAATGCTCAAACTTGTAGGTACATATGTTATCAATTAGGTACTAATTAACATGTATGTGATGTATTATTTTTAGAATTATATGTAAATGTAAATATAATTACTAACATGAAAGTCCAATGAATAATAATTATACCGTATATTTGTTACGTGTATTTATTAATATAAAAATACTTATTGTTGTATAATTTTATTATAAAGATTACAATAACATTTTGATCAAAAACATCAAGTAGGTCAAACAATTTTGATTATGTTAATAGATAAATATATAATACAATGAGTATTAGATAAAATATTTCGAACTAATATATTACAAGTATATGACTCAATTTGTTTAATCTTTTGAGATTTTATTAGTAATTGTAGTTATTTTTAAATAAACCGTTTATATCAATTGATTAAGTAGTATATTGCAAAATTTATGTTTAAAAACAAAAAATATAATTTTTTTTTAAATAAAATTAAGTAAATATTTTAAAATTTATAACAAAATAACTTATAGCAAAATTTATGTTTAAAAACAAAAAATATACAAATTTTTAAAATAAAATTAAGTAAATATTTTAAAATTTATAATCAAAATTGTGATCAAGGCAATTACTTAATTTAATTATTTACGATAATATTCTAATAGCTTCTAAATAATTTTTTATTTTTTTATGTTAAAGTAATCTTACCATATGTTACTATGTGTTATTTATATTGAAATTAGAACAGACTATAATTCATGAAAATTAAAAGATTTTCAGAGAATTTAATTTTAACAAATAAAACTTTAATTAACGAAGATTGATTTTGTATATAATTAAAGATATATATATTTGCAATATTGAAATTTATCATAATAACAAAAAATTATTCTTCCAAATTTAAGTAATAAATTGTAATAATTGTTTTATGTTGTTTAAGATACACATTCCAATACTTACTATAATTTACGTTTTCGTTATGCATAGGTACATACATTTTCATTTTATGTTGGAGAGAAAAGTAAAATTTACATTATATTTGAATGAAGAAAAGTCGACTTTTCTTCTCTCCCGTGGGAGAGAAAAGTTAGTTTTCTCTCCCGCTAAAATGTGTTTTGTTAAAAATACAATAGCTATTTTCAATAAAACGTCAATATCAATCAACTAGGCTGGCGAAAATAATAAGGATTAGTCGATGCGGTAGCATAGTCAAGCTAACAATAAGAGCGTCTTCAAATATTCATCTTAGGCATGCTGTGGAATTGAAAAAGTAGCTGGGTACATAAATCGTAAAACTAAATGTTATTATACTATATTGTGAATTTGGATCATTCATTCATTCATTCGGGTGGAAACAGACTTTTCCTCCACCATGAAAATAGTTAGAAATGACGCGATAAAATAAAACAAAACACTCTACGTATTTAATAATAAAAGCAACTTTAAATATAGTAATTAGATGAACAATAGCATTTGTGATTAGCTTGAGAGAATTCTAGCAGCTCTAGCCATTAATGCTAAGTAGAATAGGCCAAGCCAAGAACAAGAGCGTCACTGATTAGCTTGAGAGATGCAACTAGCAGGCTCTAGTAATTAATACTAAGGAGAATACATAGAGTAATATTACAAAGAGAGTTCACTCAGACAAAAAAGCGTCAATATGTTTGTTTAAATATTCAAAGTTCGCCATTTTATAATCCCACCAAAATTATCAATATATTATCGCGACTTGATATTTTCGAATGTCATCAAAGCCTTCGAGAAAGGGTATTGGGAAGCTGTGCTCAGCGTATAATTGCAG
>JAYRBW010044181.1:0-11515 GCA_036023295.1 Invenusta paracnida
GACTACAAAGCGTAAACTGAACTTTAGTACCCCCTATAATACATTGACTACAAAGCGTAAACTGAACTTTAGTACCCCCTATAATACATTGACTACAAAGCGTAAACTGAACTTTAGTACCCCCTATAATACATTGACTACAAAGCGTAAACTGAACTTTAGTACCCCCTATAATACATTGACTACAAAGCGTAAACTGAACTTTAGTACCCTCTACACAGACAGCTATCTAGCACAATTTTATTTACAATTGGCTACTAACTGGGATGCTGTAGATGACCAAGTTCATTTGTGTACTCGCGAGAAGTAACTGTACTTTATTGTTGGGTTACTGGGATGTTGATACAAGCTAATTTGAGGGTTTTAGGGATGATGTAGAGGGTACTAAAAAGTTCAGGATTACCAAAGAGCTAATTTTATAGTTAATTTTGTGATATGAATAGTGATTACGACTAAATAAAACTGTTATAAAACACTAATATATGCCTGTTAAATTATTGCAGTCGTGGAAAACCATATTTACTGGCACTATAGAGAAAGACAAATGCTGTTTTGAAATAATCAATACACTTTAATGAGTCAATTAAAGGAAAATAAAATTTTAGAACAACATGATTGGCTAAAAATAACAAAAAAGGACAAAATAAAGGGATAAATAAATACATATATAGAAACTATCTATAATGTAACTATATGATCACATTCAAGTCAATAATATAGTGTGCCAAAGGTAAATGCATGCAAAAAACAATAAATGCTATATTTTGTTTATGTACAAATAATTAAGGTGTTCTAAGTTGCAGTAAGTGTGAATTTTGGACTTTAAATTTATTGAAAAAGATATTTTATTCTTCGTACATATACGTGGTGTTGGAGGTATGAGTGAAATATCAACCAATAGAAACATGACGTGGATACTTTATGTAAAAAAATTATAAAATTAACGTCGTTAAAATAAAATAAATTTCCGTTGCTATTTGATTATCAAATAAAAGCATCAAATTACTGTACCAAAATAGTACTCAATAACAGTAATAATTCTCATAAATATAATGTCTTGTGCAATGCAATGTGGTCATGTTCATCTGTTTTGTTAAATGTGATTATTTATCGAGCCCAAAAAACGATAGACATTATTTGTTTACATTTATCTGAAATGTTTGTCGTAAATATGTTTCCTTTAAACATTAGTTTCACAGATTGTGTACTTAATTAATTAAGTTAATAAAATATTGTAATATTTAATTGTTAGAAGTTTTCTCTCTATAATATGAGCATGTTACTAGTCTTAACTTTGTACTAAATGGGGTATAATTTAAGCAAGAGTCTGAATTAGTGGCTTATTTGTCGTTCAAGCACAAATGGGACAATATTAGTTTATTAAGTAGCATGAAGATCACCAGTGAAAGAAAATAAAATGAAAATTATAAAAAATTGAAAAACAACTTTTTGATAACCTATAAACTGATATAAAACGGGATGATAAGGGGGTGGTAAACAGCACAATGGATGGTGACAGAATATTGACAAACAGATGTTCATTTCTCTTGATTATTGTTATCATCATCATCAAGGTTTATCCGGGGGTGGTGTTAGCATTGATTATTGCCATCAGTTGAATACTACTATTTTACTAACGTAAATATTTTGTAAAATAAGTCATTAAAAATAATATCTTTGAAGGTAGCAATTGTATTTATTAGAATAGTTTTAGGTATAAATGTAGCCAATTATGATTAGTGCATCAGAGAGTATTGAGAACTAATATTGATTAAATCTTGATTGATCTTAAAATAATAAAAATGAAAAAAGTAAATGATACTTATTTCTCCATTTATGCAGAATTTAAGGAAATACAAGATTTTCTAGGTATTGTTGATAATTTACAACGTGATAAATATGAAATCAATAAGAAATGAAATCTGTGTGTTATTACTTTATGGTGGTGACGTAGCAGTTGTAAAGGAAGCATTGTAGACATATCGATAACATAAAATACACAATTTTAAAATGATACCGATAAATATAGAAAGTTCTCCAGTTCATGCTAATATCAGAAATCTGATTGTATAGACTAGAATTAACTTTTTATTCTAAACACAGCACATTGTCTAATATTGAAATAACAAAAAAAAACAATACTTTAAAATGATAGCAATTAATACGTTACAATAATTGATAAAGTTAATTATATGTTAATTTAAAAAACGTATTTCAATTGAAAGCTTTAATATTTTTATTTTCAATGTTATAAATAGAAAAGAGACGACATAAATATGAACATTTATCTGATGGGATAAGACCACTCATTCAGTCAAAATCAATTAGTTACACCGATAAAACTAAGTTTTAGAAAAAAAAGTTACAACGGTCGATTACTTTAATTTTCAATTAGTTGCAGTTGTTCAGTTTAAATAAATTAATGTAATTTATCTAATAAAAAACATGGAATACTTGATAAAAATGATTAGTTTATATTCACAATATAATCTCTAAAAAGACGGAGTTATGTGAATAAGACAAGCGCATTCTAATTTAAGATTATTCATCATTCCGTGTTATTTCTCATAATATAATAAGTTTCGCTTCTATGCTATTTATAGCTCTGTTATCAGTACTTTTTCGTTTTGTATATTAGACAAAGGACACAAGGATAGAGGTATATTGGAAGTTAGAATTCATTTATTCCATGTCTAGAGAATATAAATTGCGGAAGACCAGTCATACTGTTAAAGAGTTGCAGAGAAGAGGGGATTAAAATGTCCTTGAATTCCGACAAATGCCGCAGCCGAGCGCAAACTCTTCCCCAGTTGGAGCATGATGCGTGGCTAACTGCAGTGGACACTCAGTCCCTTCTAGCTGCACTCCCCCGGGACCTGAAATGGGCAGGAAACACACGAGAGAAGTACAGTCGGCACTATTGGTGAGAACACAATCAAAACTTATATAAACTATTTAAATACTATTTATAAACACCTTTTTTGCACAAAATATATTAGACACTTCATGAAGATAACGAAATCCCAGGGCTCATTTCTTTAAGGCATGAACTTTACATACATTGTTAATGCTAAAACTAAATAGATTCTTTAGTAGTTATGAAATATCAATTAATATTAATATAATATTAGAAATATTACAACTTTTCTTAAATTAAAAACAATTATAATTACAAAATAATGTATATATAATAATAATAATACAATATAAAATAATGTATATAACTGCATTACCATAGTATAGATAAAGGAGCCTTATTTTACCTGAATTTATAAGAAAAAGTTATACTATAATGGTTTAACAGTTATAATAAAATTATAAATGATTCAGGTGATAGAAAACTGCACAATATATTATTAATTTTTTGTGGGATATTTATAAGAAAATTCAATAAGATAATATATTCAACAGTGAGTGATTTTTTAAAGATATAGTCACTCTTTTTATCAAAATTTATGATTATTTAGTCTCCTATATTTATTTAGATATTTTGTCCTACCAATTTATGGAAAATAATTACATATTTTTGTTGTATCGATAGTAAGATTCAGAACGTTTACATGTTACAGATATTGCTTCCTTTATTCCATGGTGACGTAAAATAAAAAATCCGATGATTTCCAAGCGTCTTTAAAGTTGTATTCAATTCTAACAATGGGGAATTATACTTTACTTAACACCGAAGTCTACAATTATTGCAACAAAAGCAGAAGAACTCGAGGACCAACTAACCAGCGGGACAATGAGGCAGCTCTTCAGGTGTCCAGTTCATTATGGAGAGCTGATCGTGGCAGGTCTGACAGAAGTGGGTGGTCCCAAAGCAGAAGAACACGGCCACCGAGCAGCAGTAGCGACACTTGTAGTCCAAGAAGTCAGTGGAGTGCAAAGGGCAGATCTGGGCGCAGGCGATGTCCGAGCAGGCAGCACAAACCAGCTCACTCGGATCCCATTGGTTTACACCGGCCTCTAGGGCGTTGGCCTGGCAACGTGCCTCGCCGCCGTAGTATGCCTGTATGTGTGAGTATGAAGAGGAGGGGTAGGTAGGTGATCAGATACGCTGCATCATGAAACTTAATGTATACATATAAAATAAAGGTAAAATACATTCACATTTGGCTAGAGTACATAATTCTTATTAATTCAGAGGCCAGGATATCTCCCTTAAAATTCAAATATATAATTTAAATACTAAAGCTGTATTTTTAAATCAGATCTATATTCTAGAATATAAGTCACAGTGATGTGTATTTCAAGCAATGTAATTTACAAAGATTGTCAGTACGCATTTGAATGGCATGCTTAGCCAAAATATATGCCATATTATAATTTTCTTTGAATATTTCTTCTGGTATAATTTATTT
Organism: Invenusta paracnida; assembly: GCA_036023295.1. NCBI lineage: Eukaryota > Metazoa > Platyhelminthes > Proseriata > Coelogynoporidae > Invenusta > Invenusta paracnida. The sequence goes on from JAYRBW010044181.1 coordinate 4,362, forward strand.
TGTGAAAGTTGACAAAAAGCATGTTACATCATCATTGGTACAAGCATCACAATACAACATATTTGGGACCCAATGATGAGATCTTGAAGACTTCATATCAATATTTTCTAATTCCAACGGTAGAGCTACTACTTAAAATAAAAAATTACTGACTAGTGTTGGAGTAATTTTCAATTTGGAAGATTGGTGAAGATACAAATTATAATAGAAATATGTAAATTGGTTAACATTGAACATAGACATTTTTAGCATAACAATGCCGGCATTTAAGAACGCAAGTGGAAGCTTTGTCACTTTCAGAAGAAGTAATCGAACTAAGCTAAACATTTTTATAGCTGTAATACATTGATTTGCGCTGAATACTTGAAACTAATAATTGATGGATTAGTTTATCTTATGACGACTAATTGATAAGATTTATATACTACCCCATAAGCAGAAGTATTTACAACGAGAATCATTTTACTCATACAGAAATAATTTAACAGATAAGTTTAAATTTGATAATGGCTACGGCTTAGATTGTGATTACAGTTTAAAAAACTTTCCTTTAGAATTCGATTCCATTTGTATGAAAATAACAATCTATATTTAAGATTACCGGAAGAAACATTTACAACATAAATTCTAGAAAGACAATTTGTTGCAAACAAATGGCATTCTGTCAGTGAGTGACGCGTATATATGGCGATTCATGAAATTTCAACACAAAATCAGGTAAATATCTCTGACTGAATAGTGATTAACCAATAACAGACTGTCATTTATTTGTGCGCCTATACTGGTGGTGTTTTCTAGGGTTTATGTTAAATATTCTATTAAAAACTAATTATTAGAATAATACCTTAAACAAATAAAAGCAGTTAATTTATGGCAATCATAATTCTTAATTAGTAATGCGATTTTATACCAATGGTGTCGCCTCTATTCTGCTTATAGCTCTAGGTAACTTAGTATAAATAATTGATGTACTTTTCTCCCGCAAGCCAACTAACCTTTCCACATTTGAAACAGACATAGTAAGCGTATCTGTCGAGTGCGAATCCCTCCGGGTCGTCATAGAAACGGCTGCCAGGCGACCGGATCTCCTCAGAGTCAAGTAAGTTTTCGAACTGGAGTCGCATCAGTCCTTTCCTCCTCACCTCGGATTCGAGAATTTGAATGGGCGCCATAAGGGCCTGATATTAAGAGGGAAACAAAGGTGAGGGAAACAAAGGTGAGATAAAATCTTGAGGCTCTTTTCCTTTGGCCGAAGTTTAAAAAAATGCTACTATTTTGTGAAATGATATAATATAATTATTATATACAGGATGGACGAAAAGTAACGCACAATTTATGTACAAAAAATGCTATATATGCATATTTAAAACTATTGGTTATAAGTTAAAACTATTTAATCAATCAAAGCTTCAGTTAAATCGATTGCTATAGTTTTCTATGACTTTGGTTAAATCTATTGCTATAGAAATTGTGGCTTTGGTTAAATTAATTGCTATAGATTTGTGTTTAGTTTAGATCAGTCATGGCTGCTGTACGGATGAATTTAGAAGAAAGAATTGCTGTAATTAAATATTATTATCAAAATGGAAATAAAGCAAGTTCAACTGCAGTTTATGTTTCCGCATTATTTAATCGTCAACAACCCAGCCATACTTCCATTATCCGATTGGTCGAAAAATTTGAAACAACTGGGTCTGTAACAGACATATAAAGCGATCTGGTGGTCCGAGTCTCAAGAAGGATTCTGACTTTCAAGCTGCTATCACCAATGTAATGAATCCTTGTACTCCAACCTCCTCCCGACGAATAGCTTCTCAACTGAAAGGTCCCAAAGGAGACCATTGATCTAATACTCTATCTCACAGCACTGTTTTGCAAACATTAAAAATTATGTGACTGAAACCTAACATCCCTCGTTTAATTCACGCTTTAACGAAGACGATTTCGACAGGCGCGTCGAGTTCTGCGAAACCTTTCTGGATATGTTAAACGATGATCCTAATGTCATACACCGTGTATTGTGGTCTGATGAGGATAACTTTAAACTAAACGGCCACATAAATCGACATTGATATTGAAATTGAACGTTAAAGTGTTTTTTATTATGTTTTTTGTATAAACAGTTCACTTTGATAACATAGTTCTTTGCTAAATACATTTTTCATAAATATACTTTTTATACAATTTTGTACATAACTTTTGCGTTACTTTTCGTCCACCCTGTATATATAATAACTATAACATATAGTCTTCTTTTTATTTGACTAAAGAGAAAACTATTCTTCAGTCTATTAATTTATATATTATATAAATTTATATTATTTTAATAGTTTTGGCTTGCTTAAGATGCTCAATTGTAAAGATTAGACTATTTTTAATAAAAAGAAGTGTCAGCTATATCAGAATATATTTTTACATTCCCGCAACGTACCACATTATCCGGAGTTTAATTAATATGCGTACTAAGTATTGATTTAGTTTTTATTGGATATGGGTATATCGACAGCAGAGTATTTTAATGTCTAGTATATCGCCGGTAGAATTTTGAAAAAATAATATTAGTAGTTTTACTGATAATAATTATAAGTCTAATAAATTGATGTGAAACGCGATTATTTCTACTGATAATATTATCAGTACTGATAATTTTTATGAAACGGGTCCCAGATTTTAAATTATCAGTTATTGTGGGTTGTCGTCACACGAAAACTTCCTCTATAGACTATTATAATTGTAGTAATCACTGAAAATATATCAAGTGATCAATTTTGAGCTGCTTAACATTTAGTGATTATCTTAATTTGAATAAAATACTCGTACGTTAATGTTGTTGCTAGAGTTTTGGTGAATAAATACGACGAATGAGGTGTAAGAATGGAAGAAACGTTGAAGTGAGGCGATTACTATTAGAAACAGAATCAAAGGCATGGTTCATAGCAGATGATTGAAATTAATTTCTCTGACTATCTACGTATACTATAGTTTTCAATACCCTTGCACAATTTATATAAGAACACATTTTAAAATCCCTATAAAAAAACTTTGTGTTGCAATATGCTGTGTACACAAATGATTATATAATTTAATAATTATCAACATTACACAGTAAATTTTGCAAATAATATAGGTACATACATAGATACGTTTTTCCCACATACAAGCATCCAAACAGACCATTCTAAAATATCCGGAAAAACATTATCCTACTTGAATGGACATTTTTAAAGTTTTATTAGCTAGAATGTATATAAATGAGTGTCCAGGTATATCTTACAATATATTATGTTGCTTGAGAAACTACTTTCATAAGACACAATTTTCAAAATTATAATTCACAGGTCAATCTATCAATCTAATTATCTCGAAAATATTATTGAAAACTGTATATTGTATTTATGGAATATAGCAAGCAATGTTTAATCATTGGTTTCAATGAGAAATCGATAATCACTGACACCTTTTAAACTCCATTGATTTATTACAATATATCGGATTTTGACATATGATAATGATTTTCATTGACATTTCATGTTAAACCAATTTTTTTTAATTTATACTAAAATACTAAATACGAGTATATTGGTTTTTTGATATATGACAAAGATTTTATATTTTATATTTCAGTGAGATTGAATTTTTAACATTTTTTTAATTTATACAAAATAAAAAATGTCCCTGACTAATTTTTAATTTCCCTGACCACTATGAACCATGCAAGGGTAAGAATGCATACCTGATTATAGCGTCTGGTATAGTTGGAACAATGAGCTAGTGATTTCTAGTAATTTAATGTCTAAATATACTGTTTAGTTGTGTTCTCAAATGTGAGCATTTGTTGTATTTTGATAATCGGTCAGAACTACAGATCATTCTTATTAATTATATTTAGTGGGTAGAGCCAGAAAATGATATTTCTAAAGCTAGATTTGATCAATCAGTAAACTGATAGCATTTATTCATTTATTTCGATCCCATCTGAATCGGCGTCAATTTATCGCCATTTTCCAAATAGCGACACCCACCTCTGGCCCCCTCTTCATCGTCCGAGTTGGCCCTACGTTTCCTCTTCTTCACCTCGCCGGGAACCTTGTAGATAGACGAGCGGTACTTCTCCTTGTCGGCCTCCTTGCTCACCAACAACTCGTCCTTGTACTTGGCGCTCTCTTTCCTGTCAAATGAAGTTAAGGATCATCATCATCATCATCATTATCATTATCAGAAGAAGAAGCAAAGACAGCACTTACGCCTTTTCTGGGTTTTCCTTCAGTGTCTGCAGAAGATTGTCCAACTTATCTCGAGCAAATGATACATCGCCATCTGCAATTTTAAAAAAATCACTATAATGTCCTAACGCGCATGGTTGCCTTTAAGAAATTGGGAGATTAACAAAAGCACCAGTCATTATCAAGTTTCCAACAACTATGAATAATAATTAACTAAAGACAGAAACAAACCATCGTGTTCGGGCCACCAACTTCGATCGCTCCAGTTTGCTGCCATCAGTCCTGAAATAAGAAGACACATACAAAAGGTCACTACACGGAGAAAGCACAATCTAGGAATAGCTTGACCGAGTAGAGTAAACGGGGTTTGCTTGTATCAACACAGACACTGGCAGTATTGGGTGAATTATAAGTAATATAGACCCACAACATTCATCTCTACACATACATAAGTCAGCAGAGAGAATGCCTTTTAAGTTTGACTTACTTTGACACATAGACAATACTTGAATTTATCGATTATAATTATTAATTCATTTGTTGTAAATAACTTCTTCACTTTAAATCTTGTATATGTACTATTCATATGAAGGCTTCTTATGTATGATCTGTCTTATATTGGTCTTTCTATTTACTATAATAATTTACCTATCATGACTGTAGGTAAATACTTGTACAAAATTGACTATTAAAAAAAAAGTTGATACTATAATGATTGTACGCAGGTACTTATTATATTTCACGGAATAATTTTATGAGTACATCAAGTACTTTTTTGTTTCTAATGGAATGAAATCATGTTTATATTTTTATGATTTCCATTATAATTTTGATACCATCATTTTATGAACCATTAGTTGGACTATTTTATATTTCTTAATAAATTTCATACTATCATGACTGTACATAGCAGTACTGCCACTCCTAAAACTGACAATAATAGCACCGGGCTAGACAAATAGCACAGTCGTCCAACCTCCCTGCAATGTATGGCTCAGTGGTCAGCCGAGCCTCCAAAATCAGCACATAGCGCCGAAATTTTCTGACTTTTAAAGTCTAGAATGCATTTAAAGGCATCTAAAGAAATCAACTCTGATTTTTATCCATACAAAATGAAGTCTATACAAAAAATTATACACTGAAAAAGTGGAATAATTATAGCCATGAATAATTTAGTTTACCTATCTAAAAAAGTTGGAAATGTTTGTAAAAATCCAGTCACTCTAATATCGATTTATTAATTAGCAGAAGTGCGTCAAATTTGTAATTGTACTTTCCTTGTCTAATATAATCAATATAGAAAAATATGTTATACATAATAGACTAGTTTATTAGTACATAATCTGGTTTAATTAAAATATGTACAACATAGGTACACATAATATGAATCAAGGAATAGTATTACAATTAATAAAACCGTTTATATAGACTGTTGAGAAAAAGTTTGATAATTTTTTTCAATTTATAGAATAGACAATATATAAAGACTATAATAGTAGGTACCTAAATGGACTATAAAGTGCATGAATATGCCTACTCGTATGAGTCATCGAAATTGATTTCTCTGGTGTCTGACTTCCGCTAACTGGGTTAGATAGTTCAAGTGAATGCAAATTGTGATATATTTGAGCTATTATATTGTAACAATTATCAAACTTTTTCAAGAAGAAGCTAGGGTACAGTTATTACATTTCCGCAAGCCACAAGCTTACAAACACTTATGGTTTTAAAGTCTGCATTTAAAGAAATCAACAGTCTGTTTTTGTATCTACTAAATCAAGGGTATGGCATTATGAGGGGCTCAAGAGAGGGGCGCTGTGTCAATTTTTTTGGAATCTTTGGCAATTTATTCAACAGCACTGAATCTGCCTGATGTTTCATCCGAATCACATTATAGTGTGCACAGAGATTAAGGTTGCTTTAGACAATAGAAAAACATTAACAATATAAAAAGCATTAATTCGAGATGTGATAGCGATACAATTGTAGTACTAACAAACACAGAAACCTGATATAACATAAAATATAACAATAGACAATAAAAGACAAGGTGTAATTGCACAATACAATTTATTAATAATATGGCTGCAGTTTAGCGTGTCATACCCAGGACGCACATGAGTAGTAATTATAGGCCATAAAAAATATACATATTGTTTAGAAAAAAATAACGTACAGAATATTAAATAATTTAAGCATAATAACACACAAATTAACAAAAAACAGCTGCGCTATTTAGTGGAGAGTGGCAGCACTGCCAAATGTAAGACATCTCTCATTAATATGAAAACATTCATTGTCTGTTTTTATGCATAATGTTATCAAACTAAAATATTTCAATCATTCTTCTTTCAGAGGCAATATCTTCTAACAATTTTTAATAATAATTGTCTGTATTTACATTTCTTAATGTCTCCTCAGTCTTATGTGTACTAGGTAGATATATACAATAGTTTCATTAGTTATTTTAAAAGCACATCAATTTTGATTGTAAATTCCATACTAACATTTATATATTAATTAGGTACCATGTAAAATATGAAAATAATTTTCTTTATTTACTTTCATAAATATTGAGTATTTCCTATGTATTGATTCATGAATATTGAGTTTAATATTATAAAGCTATATAATTTCAAGAATTACAAGTTATAGACATTTTCAAACTTTTTATCATATGATTAAAAACTTTATGTATATATGTACGGCTAACTTTATATATTAATAATACCTACTATATATAGTTTATATATATCAGCATACTTTCAATTATTTGATATAATGTTTAATTATACTTTATATATTTACCTTTATGGCTTCATAATTCATTCATAATTATGAATTATGACCACCTGCCAAACCACCCCTTATACTACAGTCAACAAATTATTTCAAAAGATAAAAACCAGTATTTTATTTCATTTTGAACCA
>JAYRBW010044192.1:0-11515 GCA_036023295.1 Invenusta paracnida
AAATCCCTCAAGCCTTCGGCTTTCGGGGATTTAAAAACATAACCCCCTAAAATTAATACATTATCTCATACATAATTGATCTTTTACATACATTGATTAATTGATATATATATTGTATATAACATATAAATGATATATTAATATAGTGGAAAATGCATTATATTTAAATTAAACAGAAGTAGATTATTTGTATTTATACATATTTGCATAATATTCATAATTTTAAATATATTATTTATATATGTAGGTATGTACAAATAAACTATAAATACGCAAATAATAAAAATATTATCCTAGAACCGTTTATTTACAAGAAATGTTAGTAATTATACTCGTATAACAATGATAGTCACCAGACAAGTTTTTCCTTTTTATGTTGTAATCATATTGAGATATTATACTTCAATATTTTCAACAATTAAATAAAACATAAATACAAATGAAAGGATTACAATACATACTATCATATTTCTTACACATTTATTTATACATTATAAAATCAATACTGTAAACAGAATGACGTTTTCAAGTGCAGATCACTAAGTTTCCAATATCAAAACTTCTTAGTTTTGTAATTCTTTCTGAGATTTTAATTTTCAGAAACAAAATTCCTTGTCATTGCTTGAAATAATTCTTTAAATAACCCTAATTCGGTCACTTACAACCTCTTCTCTCGAGTTGACCCCTTCAGTCACACACAACCTCCTCTTCTCTCGAGTTGACCTCTTCGAGTCACAACTCTTCCCTCTTTCTATTTCTCCTGTAATCCATTCAGTCACACACAACCTCCTCTACTCTCTGCATTCGCCAGGATGTCACCACTCCCTCTTCTATCTCAGTCACAAGCTTTTCTACAGTTCGTCCACACTCTAGTGTCATCCGGTTTGCCATCAACAAGAATTCCGTTGAGCCGTCTCCACCTCCATCTCCTACGAAGATTTCTGACAGTGCAGTGGAGACAGAGAATAAGACTCCCGAGCCCGAGGAAGATTTCAGCATCAATAGTAATCAGGTGACCACGCGATTACAAAGGACATCTGATATGGAGTGAGAAACAAACTTATTTGAGAAAATATTACTTTTTTCTTACAGAAAATTATCACGAAGAAAAAACAATCTTGTACTTGCTGCTATTTTTTTATCAACTTACAGCGTTTAATTCGCTTTCAGTCCAATTATAGTACATATTTTTGGTGCTGACATATATTTCGTTTTTGTGTTAAAACTAGTTTATTGTAGTAATACTGCATAATATCTAATTATTATTACTAACTTTTACTCTTAAATAATTCCACTATACACCATTTTTCTTTATCGTTGTTAACATATTTATTCCAAATATATTATTGCATTCAAATTCATAATAATGATGTAATCCATTTAAAACTAACTGATTTTACTAGCTAATAGAACCGTTGTATTTCCATATTCTTATACGTTATACTATAATATATATATATATAGGTTTTATTTCAATTAAAGAATTATAAGGCATATTTATTCATTCCAAACATATAGTGTGTATTTTTAAAGAATTTCTTACATTAAATAACGATTTTTTAAATGCCTTTTATAATTAGTTTAATCAAGTTAATCTGGAATTGCCTTAAACAATCCGTATCCTGGTATAGGTGTTTCTTTTTATTAAGGATTCCCCTATTCCATACCTTCTATAATGTGGTATACTTTAGAAAAGAAAACACTATAGCCACCTATATTCCCTTAGAGTTTCTAACAGTCAGGCGGAGACGACCCAGAAAAAGGAAGACGTTTCAGATAATTTGTCGATTAAGTCCACCATATCGAAGGCCATAAACACCGCTAATACTACCCAGACAACAGGGACAAAGTTGGCTATCGAAGGAGTCAATGCAAGTAAGACAAACGTTACGAGAGGTCGAAGGCCACGAGGTCGAAAGAGACGACGTAGTCAGCTGGGGAGAAGTGAGGTGAAGTCTGCAAGTATTGAAAGTTCTATGATGAGTTCTCAAGACCTTCCTTCCACTGGAATCTCAACGGAACATTCAGAGGGCCGGTTCATAGGGGAGCGGAGCGTGTCAGCAACACTACGTCTCTTCCGTGAGGCCCTTCTTCTGGAGGGGGGCAGCGAACTTTCTTCCAGTGACGACGAGGAAGACTCCGAGAGAGGGGAAAGTTCCTGTTTCGAGATATCCGACCGCAGTAGCAGTAGAAACCTGAGTACTGGCAGCAGCAGCAGTTGGCAGTCGTCACAGACAGACATCACGGTGATAGAGCAGCTGGCTCAACAGCATTTGGTGATGGAAACTATGGCAGCAGTATCCATGGAAAAGAAGGAGGCAGAAAGACTGCTGGAGACAGACGACACAGAAACTGGAGAGGAAGATGGCAGTTTTTGTGCAGATGCGGAGTTATCGGACTCGACCGCGGTATTCACTGCAGCGGCAGAGAAAAACGTGGCCGTACTGGCTGGTAAAATGGACATCTCGGTTCATAGTGAAAGGGAAATCAGTCATTGGATGGAAAGCCTTTACGTAGACGCTATCATCAACTCGAATTCCTCCGCAGGAGCAGAATGCATCCCAGCACCACCAGAAACAATAATAACAAAAACTAGCTCAGGAACAGTTGGAGACTGGCCGCCACTGGAGATTAGAGGAGGGATTGAAAGCTGTGATTCGCGGGCTTGTTTAGAGGAGATGTCAGCAGGGGATAACCTATTCCGATGTTGGCCCTGTGAAATGACCTCAGAGAAGATGGATGATGACTTCTTCCTATTGGATGACGCGGACAAAGACTGCGATGATGATTGGATGAACGATGACTGGCCCCCCTCATTGCCCCGTACACCGGTGCCTGTTGCCGGCGCTCTAGTTCGCCAGTGTCCCTCCGCATCGTTAGTTGGGGAGATGGAGTCGACGACATTTGCTGTCACCGAGCTACCTATGGATTCCCCCTCTGTAGACAGTGTGACACGCAAACTGGAGCACACAGAGGTGAGAACCATTTCAGTATACCTTCTGTGACTTTAAATATTGAACGAAATCGTTTTATTATGCTTATCTATAAAATATGGTCTGACGAACAAAATTGCAAAAGTTGTTTCTAACTTGGACTAGAAGTGTAAATACAAAGTTTAAATTGGTCACTAATAGTAAATGAGATCAGTAATACTTTTTTGGTTCCAATTTTGATAAAATTCATATGCTGTTCTTCGGAACCTTTATTTAAAGAGATAAAGATGTATATTATTCTAAAATTATTCTATCCTCTAGACATCTCTTTAGTGTAGGCAAACTTTAAAGCTTTCTTTTTGTTGATTTTCATGTCATTTGTTTTAGTTATTGCTAGATAATCAATATAATATGTCGTCCAATAAGTTACGATGACATATAAATTAAAGAAAACTTTAAAAGGATGAAAAATTTACATTTGAAACAGTTTTATCTTGGAAACTAAGCATTTTTTTAATAATCTTTCTTTTTTAATTGTCAATATTTCACATTAAATTGTAACGTTGCTAACTAAAGGAGATATTATGTCAAAACTACCTGAATAGTCGTACATATCTAAAAGATAAATTTGTAAATAAGGGCCGGATTAGGGCATATACTATTAACATATTATATTCTAGCAGTACGGGGAGTACTGAACAGCGCTGTTTTGGTCTTGTTCGTCTTGGTCTTCTGCAGCTAGCTCTCAACCCTTGTACTGTTGCAACCTACAATGGCAGTATATGCGACCAATTTATGCAAATACAGCTTCTTTAGTCAAATTGACATAGATTTCCTGAAGTCAATAAACAAGCTAAACAACGATTTGTAGTTATTTATAAAAATCCGATAATGCGATCCAGGTCCAATTCAATAAATAATATAAACAGAAAAATTGGAAACATTTCATGTAATTAAAAAGAAAATCTACAGCGAATTCGAATGATTATTTTACAGAATAGACACACAAAGAATGTTTACTGTAGTTCTATAATTGTAAATATATAAAATTCTTTGAAATAAGTTGGTAATCTACTATTATTGTGTTTTGGATGTATATACGAATTGTGAATGCTGCTGAAGAGACCTAAAAGATTCCATGCAGCGTTGTCCATCTCTATTTGTATACTGCTAGTGATAAACGTTAGTGTTATATAGACTGGCTGTGCTTACATTGTGAAAGCAGAGTTAAATACAATTCTAAATTCACTATCTATATGGATATAAAAGACAGTATACTTGTCAATCTGGAGAAGGATCTCTGTAATGTTGTTTTCTCGACTTTAGAGAGGAGATACGACCACGCACTCGGAAGTGTGCACTGTGATAGCTGCTACCAATAAATCTGTTAGTCAAAGTGATGTCGCTCAAAATGGAGATACTAATTCGATTCATGGTGAGTTTTACTGATTAACCTATATCATCTGTGCATTATAGATGGCCATTTTGATTGTAACGGGATCATTAAAACAAATTGTCGTCCTTCATTAACAATTTTGCTCTAATTTGCCAATCTCTTTTCGATCGAAGTAAGAATTTCCTGTGTTATTTTTAAAAAATTTCGATGTCTGACATTTTATTACCTTTATTTAAAGCCGTTTTGTGTAAAAATTATGAATACAGAAAGTTTACATGACTAAGATAAGTTTAATCTCGAAAATGTGTAGTAAAATATTACAAATACATTGCAGCAAGCGCTTTCCTTACTTTTATATTTCAACTAATGTTGCACAGTTGCGATCTGGGCCCTATGTGTTGGTGGGTTTCTGTTTGACTATTAAGCGTAAGTGCCGGTTTGAGACTGTTGATCGATGAGCAGTGCCTCTAGGGAGCAAAGACCTTCCATATTACTGTCCATGGCGATAACTTGGAATGTGAATTTAGCCCGGAACATCTCGTGATGGCGATAAATTGAAATGGATTTACTTGGCAAGTGCTCCTTAGCTTGAAGGTAAGCACGCAGTTGGAATTGTGGTAGAGATGGTCATCTTTATGGGGCTGTCATTGATGGTGCATTTAGCGAGACTTTTTCTGTATAAGGCCTGTCGTAAAATAATAGATTTGTGAACTGTTCTAACCGATAAGTGTAGTTCACGACTTTATGCGTCCAATTATGTTTCCTCCCAAGTATGGGATATTATGTAGGTAGAAGCCGGGACTGTTAATTTGACGGTAATAATGTCATTAGTGCTTGAAATAGATATTTCTATCTGCTTCAGTGTCTTCAGAATTAAAACACCTCAGGGATATCTGGTTTGCCTAGTTCTGTTTTATTTTCCTTTTAATTGTTTTCAGTAGATCTGAGTCGTGCAGTGGTGGACGAATATGTCTGTTTCCATAGAAACAGAAGTTCCCAATCGCTATCGTTGTTGATGAGAACGCACAAAGTCTAGGAGACACAGGATTCTGTCGTTGGATGGGTGTTCAATCTCAAAACGTAGGCTAGTGTTTTGTTGGTTGAAGGCGTTAGAAATAAGTTATATATCCGTTCTGTTTTTTATAAAACTAGTGCATCGAATCCCTTGTATATAGGCCAAAACACTTATTACACAGAGCGAATTTCTCCAGAGTCCATAAATACGATTGTGAGTATTCTTGAGTATGTTTCTTCCTATTTCGAGTTCAATAATTTGATGGTAAATAGTATCGTCGGATTCGAAGAAGCAATTTGATAGAACACTGTGTGAGACAGTGATGTATCCTTTGCTGAAATTAGTTTCAGTGAGACGATTGGTGATTGTTCTAACTGCTTCTGCTAGGGGCTAATAAAAAGGCTTATTTGATATAGTTTGTTTATTTTTTTAATGCCAATTAACCGGCTATAACAATTGCGATGATAGATCAACTTTTTGTCTGTTTTGTCGACAAGGCGCTTTGTAATTCTTCTTTGAAGAGTTTGAAGAATTCCCTCAGCATCATCGACACGGTTGATATTTTGTTGCTTTTGCATGCACATCGCACATGCACACTTTTCTTCTTGAAGTATATACGTTATCAGGATTTTGTTGACAGAACGGGCTGGAATGCTGGTCTCCTCCTTAAGCTGGAAGCAACTCAAGGACATATCAGTGTCGACTAGCTCACGTATTCGTGCGATATTGACTTCAGACGTTGTCGTACGACCTCTGCGAGACTCTTCTTTTCCTGAACTGGAGACACGAATCCCGTTACGAAATTCTTTCGTTACTGCTTGTACTCTACGTAGGCTGGTAGTATCTTCTCTCCAGGACTGCTTGATATGTTCCTGGATTTCTGTTGCGCTATAATTGTGTTTTCTCATTCTATTAATAAAAGACATGATCTCCGATTTACTCATTGCACGTCGACCGGCTTCAGCCATGATTACGAACTGATAACAACAAGTTATGCTTCTAAATATTTTAAAAAAGTTGGACCAATCAGGTTAGGCGCTTCATAAGTTATTGGTTTATATAATAGATTAACGTCAATTGCCACAAAACGATTGAATTATATTTATTATAGCTTACATACTTGGTGCATTATAATGTGTACAAATCATACGCACAAATAAATTGAAAGATGATATTTTGAAATGCCGTTTTTTTGGCGAGAACTATATTACTAAACATATCAAGTTTATCCATCGAATCATTTATTCTGTTATGTCAATTTCGATATCTCACTACTACAGCTGTGAACGTTGCATAAAAAAGTGGAAGCATGTTCTTTCACAGTCATCCCGGATAACCTGGCATAATCAAATGTAGCACATAGCCATAATAGATATATGGGACATCTCGGTTAAATCCATGAGTCATTGGGACTAGTGTTTATGTGTTGTGTTGTTGACAGATGCATGTCCCACACTCAATTGCTATTGGAAGGCGGTCAGGAGGATGTGGGGGTCGATTGTGATTGGTCGGGATTGGGAGATGATGAGTCATGGTCGGTATTTTCTATTACACTATTGAAATTTATTTATTTGTAGGTACATAACATGTTTACGTCCTTAAGAAACCTAAACAATACGACTCTTTTACTCCACGTGAAATAGTTAAAGTCTATGTATATTGAATTATTCTCTCTTTAACTTGTTCATTGTATCGTGGATTACATTTATAATTGCAGGATTGAGGATGATTAGAAAGTGGATTCGTCTAAAAGGCTTGAAGAAATCAAGTATGCAATGAACTATACAACTTCTATATTTATCTATCATTGTCTGTCTTTCTCAATTGATTATATTGTACACATAATTGTTGCTGTTATACACTCATTTGATGGTGTGTTTCTTATTCAGAGTATTACCGCAACAAAGTCGCAAATCTCTGCGGTTTACTGGCCACTGGGGACAATAGTCTAACTCTAGATCAGCCATATCCCAAATTCAAAGGTATAATGTTGTCTCATATTGACTACTTTTATTATTTTAATGCGGTGGGTCACTATTATTGGAGAATAACAAGAGTCTTCATCAATGAAATTATGCCGTCATTACATTAAAATTGAAATTTTCAATGGCATGAATGAAAATGATTAGAAATCAAAGAAATGGAAGTTTAGATGGGGTTGAGTTTTTTTTTTGAAAAATGTGCCTTCAGATGTGAATTCCCTTTGAACTTTTTAAATCAATATATGGCATGTTTTATGTCTCTTAATAAAGTTATTTTTGTTATAATTTTGTTTGCATATCTCATCTTTTCCTTATATATATCTCTAGATCATCATTGTTTTATTTCCATATTGTATTTTTATTATATTGTAAGATATATAACATACAGTTTTTTTAATTGCAACATTGTTTCGTATTATACTTAACAACTATTTCAGCCCACTTACTGCCCGGATATCAAACTCCAATACCATCAAATAACTACTCCAGAACACATGTGAGAAATGTCTTCCATGAAATGGAAAAGGGTGATTCTAATCACTTAAAAAGTGAGCGTTGTATGCCTCCAAACATGTTTCCATCATTATAATTATAATTATAATTATCGTGAAATTATTATAATTATAATTATCGTGAAATACATGGTTTTTGTATGTTCATCATTTAAAAAAATCTAACTTCAAATATTTGTCAAGATTCTAACATATTTCGAAATTGAGTACAATTCTCGTTGTATATTGTTTTGGTGAGAAATATTGATATACATACGTAGAAATCACAGATAATGTAAAAAGAACACCGGATGGGTATCTTCTACATAAACGCTATACACTCAAATTAAAATCATAATCAGGACAGATTCAACATGGTGGTAGCTACCTTTATTTGGTCCTAATTGTGTTATCAATCTACAGGAAATTATCAACATCCAAAAATCAAAAGCTTAAAAAATTGATTTATTATTGATTAAACGAGAAACTGGCCGACGATTTCTTGGAAATCGATGATTTTCCACGTATATGTAATATCGGTCTTATCCTAAATGTCGTATAAAAGTTTTAGATACAAATGCAACTAACTATATATTTGATAAAATATTTTGTGGCATGCTAGAAAATTTCAAATCTCGATAATTAATCTCAAAATTATAAAAGTAATTCTACTTATTTCTGACTCATTTATGCAGGCTTCAGGCATTGAAATACAACTATTTTCTATATACCACATATATATTATGTATATTCTTTTACCTGTCCTGACCTATATATGCTACCTTCTGATTGGACGTATTTACAAACAAATAGGCTGTGGCCTGGCAGGATCTATAGAGCGTAGACCGCGCTTGAGTCACCTTGGTAAGCCATCTGTCCCTGAGAAGTTGACCAGTATACTCCCCTCTTCTTGGGACAGTGATGAAACCTACTGGCGCTATAGTACCTGGGAGGGAATGACCAAGAGACCAGCTACTGATAGGGGAACAGCTGAGGGAGTCTGTCAGGGGAGTAAACCGTGTTATTGTCAGGCGGAGAAATACCATCTAGCAATGGGGGGAGAAAGACAGGTACTTTTACTACTTCCCTACCTTCTTTGTAGCAATTATAAGAAATGTCAGTTTTGCTATTATTTAAAATTAATTAATAAGGAATAATTGTAACGCACAATTAAAAATGTCTTTGATAGCTAGGTGGAATAAATATTATTGAACCATAAAATTACAATTTATTTTATAACAAACTTAATAATTGATTTAGTATTCTTTTGAGAATATAAATAGTTCTCTGCGAAAATAGTAAGAAAATGTTTTATGATTCTTTTACAAAGGAAAAGATCTGGAGACCAAGATATAAAAACATTGACCAAAATCGATTTTACGGAAAAATCTTAAAATGATATTTAAAAAGTCATCAAATTAATAATATCAATAAAAAGTTATTGCTGTAAATTATTTTATCGATCATAGCTTGGCTGCTAGACCATGTATTCAAGGTTATCCAAAACAAACTACCAAACGGTAGGTAAATATGACTCCTATTTAGTTGATGAATTCTGGTAAACTAACAATTCAACCCCGACTATCTTCCTACGGACACTGACAAGCTAGTCTAAGGGGGTATGAACGTGGGTCGTGGGATAACAATAATAAAAAGAATGAAGATGAGATCAGACGGAAAATCGAGTACTGGGCCTTTTCGTCCAGTTTAATAGTTCTTAATGACGAGTAAAACCACTCTTAATCAGTCCCAGTCCCATCATCTCTTTTGCTTGTTTTTCCTGGGATGAAGAATCCAGTGGATCCGTGACTTCCTTCAAGATCACGGAGGATACGCCAACTGGCAAGAAGTGTTGACTCCCTCCCCCGACCGGGAATAAGTTCAGTTTAAATTGTCTCCAAATGTAAATATATTTTGTTAAAGGGAGTGCAGTGCGAAGGAAAGCCTTATTCTGATATTTGGCACCGATGAAAGCATATTTACACATATTTCTATTGAAAAAGATAACATAGTAAAAAAAATATGATAGGTTCTAAATATAAAATAATTTTTACTTGTTTTATTACATTTTATTGCAATCAAAATAATGTGTTTGTAGGTTTGTTCGAAAGCCCTTTTAATTTACTACTTATGCAGTAGTATATATGTTAAATAGTAGAATAATCTGTCGCATTTTTATTAGGGTAAATGTAAATATCATAATATTATGATACAATCATCAAGTTTAGAAAATAGATAACAGTTTAAATTATAAACTATTCAATAACTATAATTAAATATTGATTGATTGATTGATTGAGGTAAGCTTGTGACATGACCTTTGGAATTGGTAGGACTAGGTAGGTCATTCCCTAGCAGCCTAGTTGTCACCAGAGAACATATGATGCATATAGAATATATACATGTATCCTATTCTTCGGTTGTCACCGTCGTCCTAGGATAATATAGCTTCTCTAACATAAAGTTTCCAGTCTCTTTTGTTTTCTGCAAGTTCACAAGATTTTGGATTATGTCAATGGGTGACAGGGCTAAAACAAAAACAACTTCGGAGATCCTTGAGAGTTGTTTGCGTTTGCCAGAGAGGTGAGTGATGGGTTTGATGGCTTCAATAAGTGCTTGTATGAATGGAGTTTGAGGAGGTTTCTAGTCCATTGAAGGCGGGGTAGTTTGAATGTTTTGGTCTAGGATTTTCCGGGGGTTAGGGTGGAGAGTTTGTTAGGGAACATCGTTTGTGGCCAGATGATGCCTAGAAGGGCATGTCTTAAAAGGCAGCATTGGACGGAGTTTATAGTTTTGGGTATGGGTATGGGTATGGTTGAAGTGATGGTCAGAAGTTCTGAGTCGTGAGGAATATTGTTTTGGTGTATGTGTCGAAAATGCATAATTTGTTTCGATTGGAGAGATGTTAGTTGTTGAAGAGGAGTTCGAACTTCCGCATGCTTAGGAGGCCTTTGGGTTACCCTCTAGTTATTTGCATATTTTTCATTTGATTAAATATTAAATTATGCATTAGTTTAATTCAAAACAGAATATTAATAGGGACCAATAAAGCAAAAATTGGCATTTAATTCTTCGATTCTGATAGTACTTCACTAAATTGTTGTTAAAGTATAAATTAAAGTAAAAATCAGAACTGTCTGCACAATAAAAAATACAACATACCAATAAAAAAATGTTATTACTTATTGGTACACAACTAATGAGTAAGTACGTTGCTCAACATGGCACAGTTATGGCACAAACTTTACGAAAGAAAAAAAATTAAAATGGTAATTAAATGTAGGTAGCACTTACGTTTCAATCAAATGTCCAAGGACATCGTTTAAAGATGCCATTTTTACGTGATCTTGTAGCATTCTTAACTTTTAAAAAGTCTTATACCTTATACATATAGAAGATGTTTCCCTATTATGTTCGTCATACTTTCGTTTGCGTCCCATTTCGTAAGAATATGAAAATAATAATCTATGGTTAATTGTCTCAGTGTTATTATAATGTTCCAGCGCATTAGCTATCCAATAGGAGATCTACCAATCAGATTTCATCGGTAATATGGTAAATTAAAATTATACATAAAAAAAAATTTTTTGCGTGCTTAAAATGTTAATTACTACTATTGAGTAGATATATTGTTTTTGCTCCCAATACAGCATTAGTAATAAGATAAGTAAGAAGAGCACTTGCTGTAGTTTAAAGTA
>JAYRBW010044203.1:0-11514 GCA_036023295.1 Invenusta paracnida
ACGAGTAGAGCAGGTGATTGCTGCCAGGGGGAATTCCATACCTTATTGAGTCTTCCCTTCTTTCCTCTTCTTCACCCTTTGAGAACAAGTCAACATTCCTTTTCAGGGCTAACACTTGATAATTGATTACCTTTAGTTGTTAGCTCAACAATTTATGAATAACATGCCCTTTTAGAAAATTAAAGGTATAAAATTAAAAAATGTTTCATGAATTTTGGGGGGGGGGTGGCAGCATTCATATTGGCCAGGGGTGTATCATCTAAAAGGAGTATTATAAAAGCTTGTTTTACTTATTCTGTGCTAGAGAAACAGGGATATTAGAAATTAAGCTAGATATAGGAATTATGCAGCACACAACATGGCAGATAGACAAGATTTTATATCACAACAATTGTGCTTTTGTTCTCAATTTCAATTGGCAGATAGCATGGTTGAATGTAGTAAAATGCATGCAAGGAAATTTGTTCTAGAGAAATATGACAATTAAGCAGGGTTGGAAGATAATCAAGGGGCATAAAAGCAGAGTTTGATTGTAACTACAAAAGTATAATCTAGTATTCATGAAAGAAAACTGTTATTATTATAAATTATATTTACTTTTATATGTGGACCTAAACATATTACTTTATATATACAGTACCATTAAAAATTATATGACCAGTTGACAATAAAAGTTAAAATATGATGTTTCCTATAGATTGTGATATTTCTTTTCGATTATAATCATAATTGGAAGCCATTCATAGTTCTGGGATTTCCAAGGATATTTATACATATAATTCTTGGAATTAAATTGAAAATTTCAAGAAATAACTTACCTAACAAAATATATAATTATTTATTAGTTTACAATGGGTTGTCCAAAAGACATCTTGCCAGTCATAAAAGGACAAATTAAGTCATTGAAAGACTGTTTCTATTGAATGAATGTTTCTAAGGGAACAATGTTTAATACTTTCAAGCAAATACATTATCAAAACACACTCAACAGCTTACCAAAATCTGGCCATCCTCCTAAAGTTAGTAAACAAATGGACAGATTCATTTGTCATCTCATAGTGGCAAATCCCTTTCTTTCTGCTACTTCTGTAATTTTGAACTATTCTGCTTTTTGAGTTATATATAAATATACAATTATTACAAAATTTGATTATAAATAAAAATAATAAATATTATTTATTAATTGAAAAAATATATAATTGTTATTAAAAAACATCCCTAACTTTTTATTAGCAGCACATTCAAAAGTAGACAGGCATACATTTAGTTTAGCTTTGCACTATTTTTAGTGATGTAAAGAACTGCTTAAAAAGAAGCAATTATCAAGGTTGTATCTATCATGTTGGCAATATCTAAAATATTATTAAACCAAAGCAATTTTTAAACTAATAAATAAACTCAACTATATTATGTATCTTAAATACCAGTAATTAAATGTAACAGTAATTAAAATAGTTATATAAGGTTTATGTCAGTTACATTACTAATGATCTTTATTATAATGATCTTGACTATGCTTTTTAAGGGGTTTTTATATCACATAAAGTATAGCAACATTAAACTAAATGTGTGCCAGTAGATATAATTGTAGAATAGCACCAAATGTAAGCTATTCTTTTGACAGTACTATTTTACATGTTTGTAGTTATATAAAAGGTAATCCTGTATTTTAGCATCCCAAATTATTATTTTTTCAAATTTCGATAAAATTTTATGCTAAATAAAGAAATAAGAAATATTATGATGGTTAGTGTTTTCAAATTGTTGAAATAATAATTGAATAACTAATAATTACTAAAAATAATTTTTAACTAATTTGGACAAACTTTTGAAGAAAATAGGTAATTATTGTTATATACCTATTAATAATAATATTATAAGAAAATATAAATATATAATAATGCTAATGGTATGCTTGCCATAACCAAATAATATTCTTTATAATTTTGCTTATCCATTTCATTTTACAATTAAATATATATATTTTTTATTTAGCATAAAATTTTAGAAATTTGAAAAAAAAATTGGGATCAATGTTATAAATATAGTATATTTTTAACTTGATGTATTTATTTGTTTTAAATATTTTGATTTAATAGTTTCGAATAGTTTTAATAGTTGACAAGTTCTGAACTTTAAAAAGTTAAATATGTTGGCCCAGTTTAAAAGTAAAACTGCCACTGGGTTGGTTAAACTTAATAAGAAAATTGCCCAGTTTAAAACTTGTTGCCAACAACTATAAGCATCACTGCAGTGAACAGATTTGAGAAAACTACAAGCCAAGGGGGTCATTCCATGACATTCAGCAAATTTGGCATATGATTTGTTGCACATTTTCTTAGATTAATTTCAATTTTTAATCATATAAGGTATATGACCCAAAACTACCAAATCTCAAATATTATGGTCATATCTTGTATGGTTTTTAAATGAGAGTATTTTGAAAATATAAACATTTTTTGTATATGTCAACATTACATTTTTGATCAGTTTGTATCATTTATTTATGATTTCTGACACATGAGAACAGATTAATAATTTTCTCTTAGCATTATGACCTATGAATTAATGATATTATACATTTAAAATTATGTTCTTACATGTCAGAAAAAAATCTAGCCATTCAAAGTTTCTCATTTTTAACCATTGCCAGCTTATATGGGATATTTGGTAAGCTTGTATAATTTTACTGACAAAAAAGAACACAAATAATTTATTTTTTTATTAAGTTATTCAGGAATACATCAATACATTAATATGTTCATTTTGTGTTCTTTGGTGTCAGATTTTTTTTGTAAAGCATCAAAAATGATAAAAATTCAAAAATGTTGTTTTTTGACATTTTTAGAAGCCGTATTATTTTTCTGACACCTTTATACCACTTTATATTTTTAATTATTTTATTGTAATGACCATGTACAATAATATAACCAAAAATCTAAATGTTCTTGAAAGGTAAAGTGAACTTATTAACTGCTACAGTTAGCATTATTTGAAGAATAGTAATATTTACTGTCAATTATATCCATTTATTTGTTAAAAAAATCTGATAATAAAGAACAATAAATTCAAAGGGGTTTCACTTTAAACATATAAATTTACATTAATTGAAGACTATTTGTTGTTCTTGATTATCAGGTAAGATAAAAATACATGTGAAAAGTAGTCATTTTATTCCATTTTTATGTATTCCAAAAATTGGGATAATTCAAAATTATAAACACAATATATTTAACAATCTTTAATCAGTGTACTGCAATTAAAAACAAAATATCAAGTTGATACAAATGTGTATGTATTTTTGTTATTCAACAATAACAATGATAACATAATAAGCCAACTTTACTTAGTAAACTATACCTACAGTGTTCATTAGATACAATAGCAAAGTTTGTACAAGTGTTGTTTTATAGATAAAAATATTTACATAGATATAATAGATAAATAATGAGTGATTGTAAAAATATTGCTTTAGAAAATGTAAAAGTGTCTATTGTTGGTACTTTTTGAGTTCAATTTGGGTTTAGGTAATATTTCCTGAATAGATGTCAGCATTTCCCATGATACATTGATCTCTGAGCCTTCAACTTGCAGAACCTGTAATGTTATATTATAAATTATTATTTTGTTATTGTATATAATTTAATAGATAATATGGTATTTTATGTTAACTTTATAAAGAACAATTAAATACTATATTATATAGTTAAAATTTAGGATTTCAAACTGTAATATTTGTAATTTTTCATGACTGTTTATTATAATTTAGGGTTCCCATAAAATGTACATGGTATGACTCACTTCACCAACAAAGATTTGTGTACTTTTCTTGGAAATTAGCTGCACTTTTACAGTCTCCCATTATAGGCAGTAATCTCGAAACACTTTCACCAATCTTTAAACAACTTTAGAGGTTTGTAGCTTGTACTAGTGGTACCCAAAGAGTATCACAAAGTGGAACATTCTTGAAAAATTGTTTTTTGGCTGTCTTTGCTATTATCAAGTGTATTATAGGTAGGTTATATAGGAATCATAGAATTTAGAGGGTACCATGTGTTCCAATATCAATTTTTGGTTCCAGTATTGATTTTTTACAAAATTACTAAAAACACTGTGATCAAATGGGGTTAAAAATAACAACATTTTAATGGTACAAAATTCCATATTTTTAGAATTTACAAACATTTTTTTTATTCCAAAAAAACTTTTTACAAGAAAAATACTAAAACTTATTTTTATAGTAAATAGGACTAAAACAATTTTTCTTTTTAATTTTTAATTATATTTTATGTATTTTAAAATTAACAATATTTGTTTTAATTAATGTTTTGTTAATTTCCTATTATTTGGTGTTATAGTCAAATTTAAGTGCATGTAATTTATTTTTCATACACTCCAATTAAAATATTATATACAAATATACATTTGTCAAATGACTAGGTACTTCGTATGTATTTCTCTCTTACCTGATTATCAATAACATCAAATAGTCTTCAATTAATGTAAATTCATATGTTCAAAGAGTGAAACCCCTTTGAATTTAATTGTTCTTTATTATCAAATTATTTTACAAATAAATCTAATTGACAGTAAATATAACTATTCTTCAAATAATGCTAACTATAGCTGTTAATAAGTTCACTTTACCTTTCAAGAACATTTAGATTTTTGGTTATATTATTGTACGTATGGTCATTACAATAAAATAACTAGAAAGTGGTATATGGTGTCAGAAAAATAATACGGGCTTCTAAAAACATACAAACAATTTTTTTTTTAATTTTTTAATTTTTAATGTTTCACAAAAAATCTGACATAAAAAACACAAAATTGAACATATTTATGTTTTGGTGTATTCCTGAATAACTTAATAGAAACAAAATATTTGTGTTCTTTTTTGTCAGTAAAATTATGCAAGCTAACCAAATATCCCATATAAGCTGGCAATGGTTAAAAATGAGGAATTTTGGTTGGCTAGATTTTTTTTCTGATATGTAAGAACAATTTTAAATGTAAAATATCATTATTTCATAGGTCATAATGCTAAGAGCAAATTATTAATCTGTTCTCATGTGTCAGATATCAGAAATAAATGTTAAAAGCTGATCAAAAATGTAATGTTGACATATTATACAAAAATATGGTATTTTCAAAATACTCATCTGAAAACCATGCAACTATGATCATAATAATATTTGAGATTTAGTAGATTTGGGTGATATACCTTCTATGATTTAAAGTTGAAGTAAATCTAAGAAAATGTGCAACAAATCATATGCAAAATTTTCTGAATAGTCATGGAATGTTTTTAGAGTCTCAAAGAGCACACATGGATACTATGACTAATACTATGGTGAAGAAAAGAACCCAGTTTTCTGAGGAGCTCATTGGCCTAAAATCCAGGCTTGAACTCCAAGAAGCATCACTGAGGATGGAATCAGCCAGTGCAGCAGACACTGCTGAAGTTAAAAGCAACAATAACCTTTATGTTAAATTAAATTCCCTATGAAGGGCTGCAAATGGTATGCATGTAGAATTTCCGGAAGTGTCTAAAGGAATTCCTGCAAAAGAACAATTGATTTTAAAGGACTTTCATAAAAACAAACATTTTCTCATCAACATTTTCTTAAGCATTTTCTCATCAACATTTTTCAAACATTTTCTATTTTCTTCAGTTTAGTCTCAGTTCAATTTCATGTAAGTAAACCACATTAAATACAACTATAGTATATAAGTTATTTGTTATTATCATCTAAAGCTTTTTAGAACTAGAAATCTGTTAAAATCACATTTGACCTTTATAAACGAGATTCCCAAGAAATAGTAACTACCAATTGTCCTTAATAATATGCACTACAAAAAGTCTGAATATCAGGCGGTAGTGCCTGATAATCAAGCGTGACTAATTATCAGGCTATCCTACCGCCTGCTAATCAGAAGCGACTGATTATCAGGCAATTGCACCACCTGATAGTCAGACGCCTGGTTATCCGGTGATTGTACCGCTTGATAATCAGGCGCGACTGAATGTCAGGTGCCTGCTATTCAGTTAGTATAATTGCCTGATAATCAGTCATGCTTGATTATTAGGTGGTAGCACCACATCGCATAACAAAATGTTCAACAAGCTTGATAATTTAAAATAATATTTATGAACTGTTGATTAATCATTTAAACAAAACATTAATTATGTGGTAGATATCTTTTATAAAACATATGACATTATTTTTCATTATTAAAGCTGCATATACACTTTTTTTTAATTTTTACATAATTTTCATTTAGCTTTGCTTCTTGAATAAATAGATGAAGTGACATGATAAATTGGATCACACTTATTTAATTTAGCTAAAACAATTTGAAATCTATACCCCAAAATATAGTAGATTTTTCAGCATGTGTCAAAATTCTTTAAATGCTATCTCCTACATGAGAATTCATTTTAGAATTTTTTACATATGCTTTTAACCTATATACATTAGAAAATGGTGTCATATTTTCTGATATGTTATAAATTTATTTTTACAGCATTTTCCCCCCATTTTTATTTTTTAAATAAATAATTGCCTTTTATATGGTTATATCAAATATGCAAGTTGGGCTTCATTTTCTAAAAGAACACAAAAAAATACATATGGGAAACCATTTTTAGATGGATACATGTAAAACTCACGGACTAGATACAATGTATGCAGAAACACAAAAAACTAAAACTGAGAAATAAGAAAAATGTCAGTATAAGTGAAATAAATACTTGGAATAGACATCTAAAATTTTCAGATCTATTAATTAGAAAACATTATGAGCTTCCAAAAAAATCAAATAAAATCAAATCAAATTCTCAATTATGTATATGCACCCTTAAGCTAACCAAGTGCTGTTTATAGTTATGTATGTTGATGGTGCATATTATTATTACATTTAATTAAGCCAGTTGTGAGTTATGTTTTGATAAATTGATTATGAAATTTCAATTTTACAATCTTAACCCTCTTTGATTTTGGGAATCATGATAATGAATTTAATGAAGGGTGAAAATTAAAATGAACTATATATCAATAATATATACAAAACATTTACATTATATTTCCAGTTCTGATTATTTATAAATGTGCTAAATATACTGCCTATAGAATAAATAGGTTTTTTAAATTATAGCCATTAGTAAGATTCACTACTTAATGAGTGGTATATGTATTATTATATGCATATGTCTACTATGGTTTTTACATTTCACAAACTAAGATGATAGTGCAAACATTATTATTTTACTATAGTGTTTTATCATACTTTTTTCTGTACTAATATATAATTTTGTCATGCATTAATATATGTTAGCTATTTTATAACAAATTATTATTCTGTGTGCGATATCAGAATAATAATAATAATATCAATACTGATTGATTTAATTTTTTTAAATAGAAAGATTGTTTAGTAATATAAGAAAATTCCTATAGGATCTCTTAGCTGATATATTGATTAACATTTTAGAGACATTCTAGGCTGGGAAACAAGAGTAATGCTTCTGGCTGAATTAAACTGGATATGTATTTAGGTGGCTAGATCAGTAATAATGTAAAATAAGTAGGAACAACATAAAGAAGATATATATATAGGTAATATATACCGCCTGATAAATTCATATAGCATATAAGTTGAGTTTTACACTCAAAAGAATGGCAAAAGAACTTAGAGTTTTAGAAAGTATTATTGTATCACCAAACATCCAATTAACCAGATAAAAGCAAATATAACTGAACAAATTTAAGAATATCTTGTACAATTTTCAACAGGCCTTGTACATGATAAGTTGATAGGTAATTAATGCCTATGGATCAACATGTTTAAGCCTGTGCTGGAAGAGAATATTTATATTTATAGTGTTTATAACATTTATTTACAAAATTTAAAAAGGGTGTAACTTTTTTTATTACTTGTTCAATTTTAAAAAGAGAAAAATATTTTAAAATAGAAGAGGCTATTCTATCTATAAATGAAATATTTGTTATAAATTACAATTTTTAAATGTCTAACTGAACCACAAACAGTTTTAGTCTTAAACTTATTGTTATTGTCATTCATTGAGAATAACATGAGTGTTCCAATTTGCAAATCTTAATTTATTAATTAAAAAAGATTTAAAAGTGTTGCACATTTAATTTTTTAAATATATTATATATTTCACAACTGTGTACTCTTTGCTTTTGTAATAGTAAGTTTTTTCAATCTTAGACTACTACTAAAAATCGATACATCTTAAAACTACACTTTGATGGTTCTCAGTACCACTTTGATATAGTAGTGTACACAGATCTGATATCCAGGCAGTGCTGGTGCAACCAGCAATATAATTGCAGCTCCAATTTTTTTAGTTTTTACCTGCAATATATGATTTTAAAAAAATCTCAGCAATTTTAATTTTAGCAAAAAAATTGTTTCTATTACTTTTGAAGAAAGGTTTGTGCAAAACATAAAAGTAAGAAAATAAAAGGGTGCCCAGGCCTGTACCTGGACATGTTTCAGGGAGGGGGGGGGCATTAGATATTCAAAATAGGCCAAACACTACTTTTTACCTTATCTCCTCATTTATAAAGACAATTTTATTGTGCTAAGATTATTTTGTCATTCTGCCATTTTTTTAGGGCCACACCAACACTATCTAGGTTACCATAAAATACATATAAACTTGAAATCTTGAAATGAAAAAAGTTCCAATAGTTTGGAATGACAGTGGCGATATTTAAATAAGTACTTGATATTTGACACTTTTTTTTCACTACATTTTTTATGCCATATCATGGCTTTAAGTTAATGCTTTCTCAAAATATGTTTGTCTTCAGGTCTGCCAGTGTCAATGAAGGTAAAAATAGTCAACCACAACAAGTCAACAACAGTCAATCTGACAATGCCTCAACCGGAGGAAACTGTTTTGAGTCTTTTTCAAACAATGAAGAACTTCGCTACATTTGCAACAGCAGTAGTGATGAAGAGGTTATTGTAAATGACACAGATATTTTTTCTGAAGAGCTTGTAAAATGGTATGTCGAGAACAATATTTCTAAATGTGCCCTCACAAATCTACTCAAGGTTCTTGTAAAAAAAATTCCTGATTTGCCTAAATGTGCTGACATCTTATTGAAAACACTCCCAGAAAATGAAACAATTCACTCTGAAGATAATTTTGTCTATTTTGGACTTAAAAAGGGCTAAAAAAACGAATTGATGCCGGTATTGATGAACACAATGTTGAAAACATAAAAAAATAGCACAAGATAACCCAAAGTCGGAGTGGTTCAAAAAGTATGTGGCCAATATTGTGTATTGTGTCTGAGTCCAAATTACAGACTCCCATTGTTGTTGGTGCATTTGCTGGGGATAAGAAACCAGATATAAATTGCATGAAATATCTTGTTACAGACTTTAAAGAATGTGAGGCAGAATATCATCTCCAAGGGATATGCTTGAAACTTCTTTGCTTCTTTTGTGATGCCCCTGCAAGATCCTTGGTATCTTCAACTGCCCTGCATAATTCGTATAATGGGTGTAGTTATTGTAGAGTGACTGAGAGATGGGAAGGTCGGGTTGTTTTCAATGATATCGACTGTGAGGATCGGGATGATTTACTGGCAGCATCTGGTGATGAAACAAACCAGTTGATGTTGTCACCACTCAGTGAAATTACGAACATAATTTTGGGTATACCTCCTGAATACATGCTCCTGGTATGTCTTGGAGTAATGCGCAAGCTACTGTATTTATGGCTGAAAGCTCCCATGGCCAATCGTCTCCAACATCGTTTGCCTCCAGCTCAACGTGCAGCACTGGGGGATGCAATCGTGTCACTTTCGCAGCAACTTCCAGAGGAATTTCAAAGAAAGGTAAAGTTATATTTATATTTTGTTATTTATTGGGTCATTTTCAATCAATTGGGAAATATATATTTAGGGCGTCCAACTGTGCAGCTTTTTGTGTGATAATCCCACATTTTCAAATCCTTTACATGCCCTTGCTACTGTCCCACATTTCTATGCTATTAGGTTGGCAGGTCTGGTATATATAAGTAATACACATATTATCACAGACTATAAAATAACCAATAAAAAACATATTTATGTTATGATAATATTATTTTAAAATTTTAAATTCAAAGGTGTATTACAGTACAATTATATGTTTTTTTATTTGATATAATTTTACTATATGCATCAAGAGATTTAGACAAGTCGCTTATAATTTACTAATCTCTGTAACACAATCTGAATTTACCTATAAACTAAATACCAATCCTTCATGTTACATACTTATAACAATTATATTTCAAGTGGATAATGTTATATTAAGTTAATGAGTTATTATTACATTATAATTTAAGAACAGGAATCCTTTTTTACTATTTTGTACATAACATATTGTATAAATATTTATCATCTTGTTTAGTAAAGGATAAATTGGGTATCCCAATTTTTTACTTTACTTTGTTTTTTACTTTACTTGTTACTTAACATTATTTTTGCTAATATTTGCAGGTCTGACATGTGTTACATCTTGAAAAATGGAAAGCAACAGAATTTCGCAAATTTCTTTTATATATTGGACCTACTCTTCTATCTGGGTTTGTAAATGAAGATTGTTTCAAGCATTTTTTGTTGCTTCATTTTTCATTTTTTGTACTTATTTCTGGGAAGGTTGAATTTTATCCAAATGCCAATCAATGTCTTCGTTTATTTGTAACTTCCGGATGTGAGGCTAACTTGTATGGTCCTACATTTTGTATATACAATGTACATACCCTTATCCACCTCACCAAATTCTGTGAGCTCTATGGACCCCTTGACTACTGGAGCTCATTCCCATTTGAAACATTTCTGGAACCCTCAATCGACGTATCCGTGGCTTTAATGCCGCACTAGCTCAGCTTGCTAACAGAGTGAGTGAACTGGAAAGTTTGCAAGTGGCTGTTCCCGAAGTGCCTTGTGTAAAAATCTGTGCCAATAATAAAGATTGTTACTTTCTTTTGAGGTGTGGTATTGTGAAAGTGATTGACATCAATGATGAAACCTATACTGCTCTCAAACTTCATTTTTATGACAATATTTACACATACCCTTTTGAATCGAAACACCTCGGTATAATGGTTGTCAAGGAAACATCAATTCGTATAATGTTTACAAGGGACGATATTTTGAACAAATGTGTTGGCTTTCAGCACAATGTGTTACCAAAAGCCTACTATATTTTCCCATATGCTTCAAAGCATCTTCACAATTAGGTTTCTCTATTTCTCTCTCTCTGTGTACTGTAAATACTATTTATGTGCTGACTACTGAATGATTTTCATACACGGTGCTCGTTTTGTGTATCCTACAATGTTTTACTTAATGGTGTTCAATTTAGTATTAGTACAATTAATTTAGTTTTGGACATAATTTTCAGACCTACTATATTTTCCCATATGCTTCAAAGCATCTTCACAATTAGGTTTCTCTATTTCTCTCTCTCTGTGTACTGTAA
>JAYRBW010044214.1:0-11513 GCA_036023295.1 Invenusta paracnida
TTGATAATTGATTTGTAACTGATTTATGTAATTTATCAACTGATTTGTGACTATAATTGTGTACAGTTTGTTAAATATTATATACAATGTTATCAAAAGTGTTTGTTTTAAAAAGTGCAGGGGACTTATTGGACACTCTGTAGTATATAAATTATATTATTTTCCACAAAATTGGATAATGTAACATTTCCATATATTTACGTGTATTCACTAAGTTAACCTGTTAGGTAAAATTAGAATATTTCCGCCAAACTGAAGCAATGAAGTTCTTTGATAATTCTAGACTAGCTAATTCAAACACAAAGATCAAATTTAACCTAAAAATATTTAAACAATATGGTTTAGTCCTGACAGTAAATTTAAAAATTATCATACCATTCTTAAATGTTTTTTAAACTCGAAAATATCTTATAAGGATCAAACACATTATCAATTTCAAATCCTCTTTTTTATTTTGTTTGTAGAACTATACAGAAATAACAGAAATGGCACAAATGGGAAATAGAAAAAATGTGGACAGTCAAGCAAAAGAAATGTTTATCATCTCAAAGAAGTCACCATATGGAATTCGTGACCCGGAATTACCAATTATTTCTTTCGGGAAACTCTCCAATATAAAGAAAGATGGTGGGTAAAATTTTTGACTTGCAAAATAAGAGCAAATATTTCAAATATTATTAAATAGAAATAGCTAATGTTATTGAAATTCTTATTAGATGGGTTCTCCATGGATTGTTAGTTAAGTTTTTTATTATATTATATTCCATATAAAGAAGGTTACGTCATTAGATGAAATCATACTTTAGAATAGATATGAAATTTAACTCTACTCGTCTGTAATATGATCATTTATTTTACTTAAAAATTAATACGATTTACATTTGAAAAAAAATCCCTTTTATGCCCATAGCATAATATTAGAAAAACATATTTATGCACAATATTTTCTATGTAACTAAACGTAATGAACTAATATGAAAAGCAGAAAATCAAATGTCAATAAACTGTTTAAAATTACAATCGAATTACACGAAATTTATACAGATATATTTATTTATTTATTTAATGTATAACATTAAGAATTTTGAACAAAATGATTGTATCTGCAATAGTCCTAACCTAAAAGAGCACAATAACGATGTCAGAAAAATCACCAAAAATATCTAAATAATTAAATTATTGATTTCAAAGTCTTTCTATTTATTTTATAAACACAACAGGTGTTTGACTGTTTAACGAGGAAATGAACATGAATGTTGAATAGGTATATTAATTTGGATTACTTACACAAATATTCAGTTTTATTCAAAATCTGAATGCGTTTAAAATTTATAATGAAATATATCACATTGAAATAAATAAAACTTTCTATTTTTAAGTAACAAGATAATTGCAATATAAAGATAAGTGTACTATAAATTTATGAATAATTTGTTATGTCCAATCCTATTTTATAAGTACTCCCATGACGTTACAGTAGAATGTAGCCTTGTGTTTGTTTTAATAAACATACACATAGTATTTCGTATTTTCATAATTCAATCAACATT
This sequence comes from Invenusta paracnida, assembly GCA_036023295.1. Classification (NCBI taxonomy): domain Eukaryota; kingdom Metazoa; phylum Platyhelminthes; order Proseriata; family Coelogynoporidae; genus Invenusta; species Invenusta paracnida. The sequence goes on from JAYRBW010044214.1 coordinate 1,551, forward strand.
AATAATCTTCAGTGAATTAAATTCCAAAACATACTTTACAGGACGTTTATACTTTAAAACGAATTAAATTTGGACGGAAGCGGGGTTTGAACCCACTCGCAGTTTGCCATCTGATCGGCAATCCAGCACTCTACCCCATCGCCATCTATATCGAAATGTACCTATTAATTACAATTGTTTACAATTTATAGCAATAACTATTATTGTGACTTTAGACATATAATTTTATAGTTATTTAGCTCATCCCATAATTATTTTCACCCCCTCTAAAAATGTTATGCACTGTAGATTTTTATTAAATGTTGTTTTGTATGATGTCAATGCTTGACCACAGAAATCGTTTTAATATAGGTTTTTTTAATTTTTTTATAAATAATTTGAAATACTCTAGTAACTTATCGCTGTCATTTTTATTAATTATATATCCGAAGAAAGACATTTGAAATTTAATGTTGAAACAAAAAGAAAAAATGGGTCTAATGCTCATCAAATTTAGCAAATATTGACTACAGCCTGACCTGAAGAAATTCTCACACTTCGCACAAACCAGAACTGGTGTCAGGAAGGGGCTGATGCTGGCGTGCAAATTGGTGGTAACAGAGAAGGTGCTGGTAGGCCAATATCTAGTCGAACTGAAGATCGTGTCAATGAAGTGAGAGAAATTATTGATGAAAATTGTTTTATGACCTGTCATAAAAATAGAGCAGATGACGTAAATATCTCATTCTACTGTCTACAGTATTCTTCTAACAAAAGACTTGTGACTAAAATCTGTTTATTCCAAATGGGTGTCTCATGAGCTCACAAAGGCTCGAAAGCAAAATCGGATCATCGGCAATGCCAAACATCAAGCACCGACTTGTGATTACAGATGAAAAGTGGATCTTTCACAGAGCATTAGGCATAAAACATTGCAATAGAGGCTGGATATCTGCTGATGGATATCGACCAACTGTAGTTAAAAGAAGGATCAGTAACAAAAAACAATGATTGCGGTGACTGTCACCTTCGACACTAAAAGACATGTGACTGTACTAGAAGAAGGTGAAGCAATAGATAGCCAATATTATTGTGGTTTTATCTCACAAACAAAGCGTAAATTCAGTCGAAGAATCAATCCCGTCACATCTGAAGAAACCATACTAATGCACGATAATTCTCACCCACATGCAGCCAGAAGGACAAACGAATTTCAAGAACGAAAGGGTTTCACAAGGCTTCCACAGCCAGCATACAGTCCTGATATGAATTTATGTGACCGCTACATTTTTGCAATGCTGGAAACTGTGTGGGAATTTTCTCAGACCAGGCTGTAGTCAATCTTTGCTAAATTTAATGAGCATTAGACCCATTTCTTCTTAAGTATAAATAATAGAAAGTTACAAACATTTGCCGACACTTTATGATGCTATTGATCTGCCTTTTAATAGCTTGAAATTTATGCATTAAATCCTTTTACCGTACTTTATAATTACAGAAAAAGTACTTTGCAGTTACAGCAAAAACGACCTGGCCAATTCTCTGGTAAACATGGTAGTGAATGAAGCCTTCAGTGTCATTACAAACGTTGTTCGTTATCAGAAAGTTACAAGCATTTATATTGGTGGGAATCTCAGTCGATCGTCTATTGTACGACAACTTTTTTCAGAGAACAACAAAACACAAATGATGGTCTGTGTCCAATATATATACATATTTAGTAGAGATAAATATATGTGAATTGTCTACATTTTTTAAGCATAATTCATTGGTTTTTATTATTTGTTTTTGTCATTAAATGGTTTTAAACATGTTAATATTTAATGTTTCATAATATATTATAGCTTTCTAATTAACCAATTACCGCTCTCATATGGATGACTAATGGAACAAGCTATATAACAAATACTGATCTAACAAATACATTTACTTTCATTTCTTGATATTGAACACAAATAAGGGATTGATTATATTATATTATTTTAACTTATTTTATATTCAGCGATTAATGTATTTCATGAATTATTTACAGGTAGATATACTGAACTTATAATCAAGTTAAAATAAAAAAGCAATAATTTATAGATTTTTAATTTGATTAGAATTTATGTGTTTATGAATTCTCAATATTGGTCCATAGATGATAGGCAAAATACATATATAATTCAGGTTATATAAAAGGTTCAATTTTTTACTTATAAATGTTTGCCATCTACAAGCATTGCATACTACGTTTACAATGGAAACAAATATTTTTGTCCTCTTCTTCACAGAATCGTCTGATCATAAACTTTGTAAAGACAGGCCACACAGGAGCGTTTGGAGCAATGTTGACAAAAGCCAATGAGGAACGATCAATCAGTGTTTGAAGTTCTCATCAATGTACCATTCATCTCCCTTGCCTAATATAAAAATCACGAATGACACGTTATACATGGATTCATTCTAGAGATTAATATAACAAAAATTGTAACACCAGTTAAAACTAAATCGTGAATTCATTTATAAGTATTTTAAAAAGACATTTATTATATAACAAATATATGTACTAACTTTATTATCTTTTACCTATAAATAATATACTTATTAACTTTAGAATCTGAATGAATCTGTATATCATTTACTATTCCCCCCGAAACAGATAGAAAACCGTAGATATATTTTCAATCCATTTTAAATTGTTTATAAGAAACAAGAAATTAGTTTTCACATTGTATTTTTTGATAATTATAATATAATACTAAATGATTTTTTTAGAGGAGAAAGAAACACTATTTTTATTATATTATTTTTTCAATATAGTAAGTAATTACTTTTCTACATTTTGATAAAAATAAACTAGCGTAAGTATTCAATCCTATTTCTAATTTGTGAATACTAAAACTAATATTTCAAATACGGATAGTTAATATTCAGCAGAATAGACGTAATATATATAATTACGCCACAACTTAACGAATTACAGTCAAACACCGATAATGCGTACAATTTCAATTAACCAACTATGTATTGTGAAATCGTATCGATAATGCGAACCTTTTCGATTTCCCAATTAAATAATATACAGTATTTTAGAATCAATAATGCGTATGACCTACTTTTATATGTGTTTGATTTAAGTATATGCCTTTTCTTTAACTATAAAATCGGTATAAACACACATTAGTTGTTAAATTCAATACATTTAATCAGCGCAAGTGAAATATTATAGACTGTCTGTTTTTCTTTTCTCTGTGTTGTGTTATCATTACCAGACTACTTATAATAGTAAATAAATTCAATTGGATATAAAGTCATATATATATATATATTAATGAAATAAGCTAAATATCGGTAATGCGTATGCATCAATAATGCGTACTTTTTCCTTTTCCCTGGGAGCTAGGTACGCATTATCGGTGTTTGGCTGTATACATATATATAGGTATATGTATGGGTATGGGTATGGGTAGAGCTATACATACTCATAATAGAACATTATAAAATTACAAACACAACTATAAAAAATATTTCATTCAAGAAATATTCATGTGAAACAATAATGATACAACGTTATATACATAAAAACGAACTAATCAAGCAGTTGAAAAATAATCTAAAATTACGCAAATAATATTAAGTAATATTATTAGAAATATCAGTAGAAATGGCAGTTTCATAAAGAACGCATATTCCATAAAGTTGAAAGTACAGTACAGATATAATGCAAGGAATTAAAAATATCAATATTGATGTGAATAAAAGAAATAAAATAATACAATCGGTTGAAACTGCACGTAAGAAACTTAAGTTTAATCAATTATATATTTTCGAAGAGCATCTATTTGTTTTACAATCAAGTGGTCTTAAGACTCAGAATTAGCCTTCAAACACAATCTTTTCGCATGTAATACGTCGAATACCTCTTTGGCCTTTGATTTCGCCTACTTTCAATAGACTCCTTTTCATTACGATCTGCAGACTGTGATTTCTTTAAAGCGGCCCAATACCTCTTTCGTGCTGAACGTACTGATGTTAACAATTTGGGAGTTAGATAAATATTCAACAGATTTTCAGCACACTTGATCACATCATGTGCTTTGAGATATCAAAGATAACTGCTTCATATTGTCCGACAGAACCTTATCGTTAACTGAAAACCACTTTCCATACAGGCATTCCCATGCGATAAAATAAGTACTTTTTAAATAACAAACTCACAGGGCTCGGTGTACCTAATCATCTTTATTTGCAAGGGGATCAGCGTAAAACCTATCCAATACGACAGGCGTCTATCCAGGTGACATTTACCTATGTATATTAAACTAAAGACATCTATTTAATTCAATCTGTACATTGACAAAAATTCCGATTTTGCTTTATCAGCACATTCAGAAAAAACGTTTGCATACAACGAATATTTTTAACATCTTCTTAAAACATCCAGTAGCGAAAGAAGATTTGTTTTTTGGATGGTTTGAAACAGATTCAAGGAATTTCGCACAATATTAAAAGACCATTAGATAAGTTTTTCTGTTGTTTTTAACAAAAACAGTTTGTAGTCCATATAATGACTTTTACTTTTTATAATTATCACACAAGTTGTTTAAGACTTCCTTCGCAGCAAAGCCAACATTAAGCTTTTTGAGATTTTAATTACAGAAATCAATTTTAAACACATTTTTGGCCTCTTTCAGAACCTATGATTGGACAAACCGACTCGACCAAGAAAAAATAAAATTTTCCATAAATTCCTATAAAAGTGGAAATAATGGAGCAGCTGTCTAAAATCTATACAGAAATAGTTCCAGAAGCAGCGATACCGATTTGAAATAAATGCTGTTTAGAGACGAATAACTAATCAGCAGGAAACTCGTTTACATTGTCAAAATCTTCGCTGGATATACAGGGTTTCGACAAATTGATTTAAACATGGCAACATTTAAATTGCTTTGGCGCAAACACTCGGATTTTGTAACTATCGTACTTGACAAAATTTCATTGGGAAAAGCTAGATCCGGTGATAGTATTTAGAATATTTTACTCGGCGATTATAAGTTTTTAGAATCCAATAAATGTCTGATAAGAGTTAATTTTCCAGGAGCATGCCTGATGACCTGTTTGAAAAGTTCCGTTGACAACGTGCAGACCATAGCTTCCAGTGTCGATAATTCACGGATCATCAGGACTAATGCGGAGTTTACTTAAGTGTAAATATTATTATACAAAAATATATTGTAACAAAAAAGTCGCAAGGCACAAATTTCTTTTTATTTTCAAATAAATAACTAGAAAGAAAAAAATGAGAAAGAAAAAATAGGAGTATAATATTATCAAACCACGAGTGGAGTTAGCGAAATTTTCAAACTTTAAAAAATTGTTTGTTTTACATTTTTTACAATTTATTGCAATTTATCGGTTATTTTCATAATTTTCGGCACCCTGTATCAATCCATTTTTATAGTTAAACTAGAATAAATAATTTCTACGGTCATCAAATGTGTAGTTTTTAATATAAAAAAAAATTTATAAATTGATTAAAATAAGGAAATTTAAATGATCCGCTTTCACTTACTTTATGAAAAAATATAGTTTAAAGCAGAATCTGATGAAATTGTACTACCTAAATTAGTATTTGAAGAATGTACTACAAATTATATAATGAAATAAATGAACAATAATTTTGAAAATATTCTTAAACAACTGAAAACATTAAGTGGTATGCAACTAATAATATTATAATAGGTTAGGTAGAATAAAATTACTAGAATAATAGATTAACATAGCTTACCTGACTAGCGCATTATTGTAGGTTTCATTTATTTTTGATAAATTTTCTTTTGTGACTGAAAGTTCAGTTAATAAAGAATAATTTTCTAGTTCATAGAAAGTTTTTAATTCAGACGCATTATTTTTCTCATCTTCACAAAGACATTTCAGCAAACTGATTTCATTCAATTGTTCAGCTGATTTTTCTTGCTCCTGTGTAACACATTTCAGAGACTCTTCTAGTTTTCGACTGATTTCTTCACGAATATGTCGTTCATTTTGTAATGACGAATGAAGTTTATCTATATCAGCAGAAAGTGACTGATTTTGTTCAGTACTCAATACAAGAGACTTTTCAAGAGCTTCTTTTTCATTTGATAAATCATCCAACTTTGTCTAAAATGACAATGCATGTATGCATTAGATGTATTTAAAACTATATTAATATTTGTAAATTACACGTAGAAAAAGTATTTTCAATTTCAAAAATTTATATTTTATATGCCGATTTCAATATAAGCCTATTTTCTATCGATAAAAAATTTCATTCAATAAAACGCTCCAATAAAATACATTATGTATTACCAAGATATTTATACATTATCACTAGAGAATTTCTTTCATAAATCTCTATATACATATATGTGTGTGTGTATAAGTAATGCAAAACTCCGTAACATATCATAGGAAGGCGCTTAGATTCTTTTATAGTTATATTATACATTCTTTATATGTTTATAGCGAAGAGTAAGTAACTATTTTAGAAATATGAATAGTGGTTTCAAAATAAAATATAGTCGTCCAAAAAAAGCATAAACCGTTTATTTCATTAATTGGAAAGTTTCAATATATTTTAAACATCTAAAGCGATTATTGATAGGGAAATGAAATACAATAAAAAATATATAAACTCACATTTAATAATTTCAAACTATTATGATGATCATTAGATTTAATTCGAAGAGCTTCCAGTGATTCCGATAGAGCAGCCCGTACATGTTCTATTTAAAGGTTAACATTATTAATACAATGAAGTTTTTTTACACGACTAAAAATATGAATCATATTTTATATTCTAATTAACGTATATGATTCAACCAGACTACTTTTTAGTATATTTAAATACATAGATATACTTTTATAAATACGTTATTCATTTAGAGTATTATGCGTATTACTAATACACAGGTTTCTGAGATTTCTCCCTAATTGAAATTCTATGTAGTTTCTAGGTCCAATTATATAAAGAATAATTATTTTTATATGTCTATGTTATATATAATAATAATAATAATATTCAAAACAGCGTTACGATGTGATATACCAAAAATAAATAATTGCAGAATATTAATACATTTAAAAAAAATTGAATCATAATGAAGATATTGGAATTAATATATTGCGTATGTCACATTAATTTAAATTCAAAATAAATGCAAAAAGTGGATAGATCTACAAATATATGTACATACGTATATAAATATATACTAACATCAACATGAGCATCGTTTCTAAAGATTTTGGAACTTAAAACACAAGGGAACATATCGTTTGGCATATTATCGATGCGCATATTTTGATAGTGCTCGTTACTAAAAGGCCCACCGTGATTACTGACTGAACACCTTGCTACTCTGCATCTCCCATACTTACTGGCATCAATAGTACGTTTAATAGATAGCAGATAGTTGTTCAATTGGAGAAAATTTCCTCCTCTTTTGCTAGGAATAAATTCGGCAGGTGTGTTCATAGTATATCAACTTTGTGAAGATCTCTACTTATTTTGATATATTGATATGAAATGCGATTACATCTCATAATTCAATATTAATTCATTTCAGTTAAAGTTAATATTGTACCCTCCCGGTATTATGTGGGTAGCGTATACATAGTACATCGTTAATTGTTCGTATTATATTATACTGATATTGGTATGTAGAACATGCTAACTATCCATATTATAGTATATTATACTGCTACAGTAATACGACAATACAACAGTTATGCATGAACCTTGTCAGTATGCTAAACGTTACTCTTGTGGTATGCCAAACAATACACATTTATGTCAAGTAAACGTGACGTAATATTTTACTCCAAATTGCTAATATACTAAACAATAATATGCGAAACAATACTTCAAATGAAAAATACTACAATAAATAAAAACTGTTCTTACTCAAATCCGATGTTAATTCTGAAATTATCGATTCTCCATGTTTTAATAATTGTTCCTTTTGTTTAATGTCCTCATTAAGTCCCCCAATATGCATTGTGCACTTCTCTTCCTAAATGTATTATTTATAAACAATACATACATGATGCAGTACTATATATCATTGCAATTATATTACATAAAAGATGAATTATGCATTTATAAATAATGGGAAACAACAAATAGTACTATTCCAAATCTTACCTGAATACTTAATATTTTCAAATCAGCTTCAAATTTATATTTTAATTGAAAAATAGCCTCTGAATTGGAAGCTCCTATAAATCAAGAGAGAAAATACTGACATTTGGCGCAACTAAATTATTAGAATAGATGGAAAATGTGTTGCAAGCAATATATATTTAAATTAAATAAGATTTTTATGGATAGTAATACAAAATAACCTTTAAATAACTAGGAAAACTACAACGCATTTTAACTGTCTGTCGTCGTCGATTTATGTCGATTTGTATATTTCCTGAGCAGTGCGGTTCAGTTTATTAAATATATATATATATGTATATACATGAATACATATGTATATGTATGAAATAGATGAGCAGCACATCATCGAAATAGTAAATATGCAAATTTTGAATATTTATTAGAATAAAAAATGTTTCTTTAAGTAAGTTTCATAAAATGGTTATATCAAATTCGATTACATCACATTGAATACCTATTTACAGATATAGATGTAAACTCAAGCCAGATAAATTGTCTTTGAATGACCAATAGATAAATAAATATAGGGAGAATCGCGACCACTTTGGAAGCACACTGACCTTTCTATTGTCACAATTGAGTATTATTTATGGGATTATATATATATTCACAATAGACTATTCGATCTAGACCAAAAAGTAAAGTAACCCGGAACAAATTGCAAAAAAATTGATACCTATAATTGATAGCTAATTTATGACAATAACATATTAAAAATCAACAAAAATCATTAGATAGTACCATAGTTTTATTAGAAATATAATATTTTTAATTTTGGAAAATATTGAGTAATTATTTCTCTTTTTTGCATTTTAAAGCAAAAAATATACTAATAAAATGTATAATTAAATTTTGAGATAAATTTTAGTATTGGTTCCTACCCTACTTTTAAGCTATAAATGAAGCTTTTTGACTAATTTAACTAGTTACAAAACGACCTGGAAAACTAATAATATAGATTATGAGTTTCTTTTTCGTTTTAAAACAAATAAATGCTTGGAGAAGTAAAATAATACATAAATTTGTATGTAAATGAGGTGAAAATCATAGAAACGTACCCTATTCTTTAATTAGTTTAAATAAAAGTATGTTACTATCAATAGATTTTATTTTATGTTACTTATGATACTATATAATATTTTTTAAGTGCTCTTTATTTATGTTGCAATTAGCTCAGAGTCAAAAGTTAGATCGACTAGCCTACTAGATAATCAATTTCCTGAAATATTGAAATATATTGATATAATCTGTCATAAAATTATTTCTACCAATAAACAAAAAAATCTTTGCCACTGAATTGTGTTTTATTCAGTAATAATTTAACAAATTTGTGATTTATATGGAAACTTGTTGCATTATAATTTTTAACCAGTGATTACCCTGATTTTAACATAAGATAGTTGTTTATTGCCAATAACAGTTAAGTGATTGTGCTTACAGGGCGATTAATCATGCGGAAAAAAAGATATATATACAACAGATAAAAAGCACAAAGTAAAACGAGATAAAATGAAATGAAAAAATTCACAGATAAGTTAATAAGGTATAATAAAATGTCAGGGGCACAGGAGACAGCTTCGATATACGCTTTACAGGCTGCGATGATAAATGATTTACCGCGAATTGCCAGCCGGTGTTGCGGGATCCTGAGTTTTTTCGATTGCCTTGCCGTCCTGTTGCTAGACTCTCCTTGGGTTGGAGCATGGACTTCTTAATAATAGCTTCTGGACTATACCCTTAAAAAGACAGTCATACAAAGTAAGGCCAGCGTTTCTATTTGCAAGAGAGGCTGGGGC
>JAYRBW010044225.1:0-32389 GCA_036023295.1 Invenusta paracnida
TATACCTCGTTTTGAGTGGCAATTCTTAGAGATTTACCAGGTAAACCATACTGGACCTCCTCGGCCGCCATAAACAAGTGCGGTCGATCAACACAGGACAAATTAAGAAGTCGGTTGGAAGTCGATTTAAAAGTTGTCCTATATTCTTTTTCATGCTAGCTAATTATATTCTATGTAGATAATGCTATCCTTCCATATTCCATTTTGTTCCATCCTTTCTAATTATATTTTTACAATCAATCCTATTCAAACATTTTTATGGTGACAATATTTTCATTTAAAAATGGGAATATGCCTGACAAGAAACCAACGATCTGTCTTTATAATTTGTAACAATTAAAAATAGAGCAAAAGCCATCGTTAACCCGATCGTTTCTCGAACTGCGAAATGTAAGGCACATACATATATTAGATGACGTTTTAAATAGTTGATTTACATTAGGTGGTTTTACAGTTAAAGTTAAGTTACTAAAACAGTTAAACTTAGCGGTTTTGTAACTAAATTGTTCACTATACTTGAAAAACAAAACCACTAAAAAGTTTAGTTACCGAACAGGTTTCATGTTCGTAGCTGATCTGATAACTTCAAAGTAAACTTTAACGTTTACTCTAAAATTAACTTCTGGGATATTAACTATGTTAACATAAGCAATTGAAGTGATTTTCTCTATTTTTCTAAATTAAACACCTTTACTAGCAGCAAGTTAGCTGAAGGTAGATTTTATTATTTAAAATTACAAAATAGCTTATAACAAAATATATTTATACATAATTATATATTATAATATACAAATAATATAATATATTATAATACAATATATTAATACACTTTATAATTTAATGATTATATATATGTATATATTACAAATCTTCATTCACAATTTATATGTCAACATAATTGTATAAGTTTGAAAATGAATATGTTGTATAGGCAAAAATTTAGCAATAATTTAGTCCTACGGTTATCAACGTCACTATCTAGATGATCTCCCTCCTTATTACGCTTTTCTTGCTGATTCTGTATACACAGGCCTGTATCATAATGTAGAGGCCCTTTATTCAAATTTCGATTGACGAAGAATGCAAATCACGCAGCAAGAATTCAATGCTCGTTCAGCCAATGTCAGGGGAAGGTTGAACAAACCATTGGAGCTTCAAGAATGAAAATATGTTTCATGGCGGTAGGAGTGTTGCATAACAGATTTACAAACATATGAATGAATAATATGATGTACAGGCAAACACATCATTCATCTACTTGTACGTAGTAAAGCTATTCGCTTAATTTGTTATTATACCTAAAAAACAGTTAGTTATAGGGTCCGGTATTACATAATATATTTACTATTTGCATATTATATTACATCAACAATAAATACATTAACATCACGGGCAAATTTTTAATACATTACCCTATTAGTTAGATGAGAAGGCTGACTTTAAAGATAATTTAAAAGTTATATCCTTCAAGATATCTCGCACTAAACACTTGAACCCAATTAACATTAAAATTAACTCAAGTTGTAACTTATTGATCATTTTGATAATTAAGCTATTTAGCAAACTAAAATTAAAAACGCCTATAATTATCGGCAAAATCGCCTGCAAGGTCTCTCTATATAGCATTAAGGGGAGAAAACAAGAGGAAAGCACAGAGGAATAATTGATGGGATGTGAAGAAAATGGTGCATATCTTTAAAGCTGTTAGTAATTATTATCTTCCAGTTTTCTTTAAAAAGAAGTCAGACAGTAAATCTTGGACGACTCTATTTTTCTAGTAATTTTGACATTGAATATCAGAGTCTAACCTCATAGTAGTAGTCATAGATAAGGCCGGTATCCGGATAGGGAGTTTCAATCTTTCCCAACTCAGGCGGCACTGGTGAGTCCGGCAACTTTCCAGTGAAGAGATCCCGGACCATCCGATCGAACTTGATTCGCCCATCCACATCCGTGATAGCGCCGATGGACCAGGGTAGTGCCAACTGGAAGGTGGCCACAATCCATGTCGAAAAGAGACGGTTGTCCTCGGCGTCTTCCTTGGCCAGTTGCTCGCTCAGGAGCATATTGATGAGTCTGGTGAGAGCGGTGACAGCATTTGCCGGGGAAGAGGGAATGAACTCGCGGCAGTTCTTCCGGATGAATTCGAGACAAGGATCGATTGCCCACTCGAAGAGGGCCTCAATGGCCCGGCCAAACTCTGCTTTGGTGAGGAATCCTGGAAGACGGTTGAGCCAGGATTGAAAGAGAGGTCGCCAACCCAAGGAGGAAGGTTCTAAGTAGATCATACCGCAGCGGGATACTGTGGCTGGCTGAGGTGAGGAGGGTGCGAGAGAAGTGAATTCAGACAAATAATAAGTATAATAAAAAGAAATAAGAAGAACAAATACAAGCATAACATGTAAAATACAACATATCAAAAAGAAGCAGCAGCAAAAAGTAAGAATATGCTTCATTATTAATGGTAGGTACATTTTTAAATATGAATAAACACATATCATGTGATACTGATCTAGACGTTTGTAAGTAACATCAAACCGAGTATTGGAAATATGTTTAGCATGCAGGGTTTCAAAGAGTCAATCTATGCCTACTGAAGCTTGGTGTAAATCCATTGTCTCAAAGATGAGACTCATGACCTTGGACATCTGGATGATTTCTCCACTCATGAGACACAACTTCTTGTTGTCGTCCAGAACCGTATTCATGCTCTCGATCCAAAGTGTATCGATGGGACCGTCGAAGATGACCCACTTCCTGTCGGGCGTGTCTGTCGAGGCGAACTCTCGGAAGGTGTTGGCTGTCACACCGTCTGTCCACTGTGGCGTTGAGGGGAGGGAAGAAGGGACGTTAAGATGCATTGAACTTTACATACACTAAAATAACAATACATTGAGAAAAATCTAAAATTACAGCGTGTCAATAGTTTCTGTAAGCCGAGCCAAACTCAAGAATATTAGCTTGTGAGATTGTTAAAAAATAAATTACAATAAAATTATGATGTATTAACTGGGAATGAGAAAAAACACATTTTAGTTGATATTTCTACAAACTGTAAAGGATTTTTGAGAATACAGAGTACAGTCACTTCAAGGTATACGATTTCTTGTTAATTACGCAACACCATCAGTAAAATGAAACTTTCTCAAATAGCAATAATTAGAAATCTAAATCTAGATTATTGGCTTTCTAAAATAACGAAATAAAATCATTGAGTCTTGCAGTAAATTATAAATGAATTAGAACTCCATTAACAGATGAAATAAATGCTACCACTAGAATTAAAAACATAATGGTAATTATTAAAAAAAACTGCCAAAACAGGAGATAGCATTTGTCAATATATAATAGTATAGTATTATTGTAGAATGTGAATAGTATAATATTATAACATTATACCTTAATTAATAAAAAACGTTGGTTGGAATATGAAATGAACTTTTCTATAAAGCAATTAGCAATAAGTTAAGTTAATATTCCTCTATGAAACTTGTATTAGATTAACTAGAATTATATGCGTGAACATGTTATTAATACATTTCACGAAGCACTATTAACTCACTTACACGGTGTAAATAAGAGAGCATCAACAGACCATGATTTACAGTAACCAAATAACTCAAGTGATTAATTAATGGTTACCTCATGAGACACAGGATCAAACTGTCCAAACAACTGCCCCATTGTAATAGATTTGGGATTAATTGTCTTATAGATGACTTTCTCAAACTCCGTGTGTCCGGCCTTGTTGAGATTGGACATCACATCGGCAAGGACGTGAAGGACGCAGGTCTTCCCGCCAAAGGGCTCCCCAACAAGCATGAAACTGGTGTGACAAATTGTAAAATGTGCTAAATATATAATGCTAAAATTTAAATTGATAAATAAGGAACTGGCCCTGAATTTTGCCAAAACATGCGATAAAACAATAGTTTTTGATTAATTGTAAATATAAAGCGCGCAAATTTAATGTAGCTAATGAAGTCATTAGAAATTGGGTAATGAAAAATGACAAACAATATGAGGCTTCAATTACGTGCCTACGTGCATGGATGACTACGAAAAATAAAATAAAAGTTAACATAAGTACAAATGTAAACTTTATAAATGAATTACTCATTGGACTATGAAATGTATTATTATTATTTATTTACTAGTTGTATATTATGCTACATACAATGATAACAGAATTTATTTAATCACTCTATTATCAAAAGATGCCTAATTTGCGTAATACTATTCGACATATTCTGTACATGCCGTTTAGCGAACAGTAAAAATTATTAATCGGTATGTACAACATATAATACATATTAAGCTATCTGTTGTTGCACACTTTCCTTGTCTGATGATTTTGTTTGTTGTAGCAAAATGTGCTGCTTTTTGTATATGGTTACCGACTTCTCAATCGTTTATATAAATTAACATTTCTACTTCTCAATTTTCTCAGAAAGAATTTTTTTTATTAGAACTGTTTTGCTGCCAAATTCACAAAGCAGATCAAACTTTCCACTCACCCATGGCGCACAATCATCATCTCATAGGACTGTATAATCTTATCCGTGAAGAAGGGAACCGGTTGGAGACCTCTCTGCTCCCGACACACTCGGTTTGTCTCCTCGAGGAAGATGGTGTAGTCGGCTGCGGGCAGGTCCACGCCGGGAAAGAGGTCAGAGATAATGCCCCGAAAAAGAGGGATGTCGTGGGAGAGGAACTTGGGCAAGTTCACATCTAGGATGGAGCGCAGGAGCTGTCAGTGGGTGGATCGTTGGTTGGTTCGGTTGGTGACACCAAAGAAGAACAGTATACAATTTAGTACATACAAGGCGTAAATAAATACTATATTATGCCGAACAGTAAAATTGTTATATAAAAATATTTTAAAACATTTGTATATGAAACTCAAAAGGATAATGGCTTACATAAAGCTCAGATATAGATTCTGTCGGAAATATGCATTGTGTCTAGCATTAACATGTGACGTAGTAAAAAAGTATCACTGAACAAAAAGTAAAACACAGTAATTCCAGAAAATAAAATTACCACAATGTGTATAATGATTTGTAATGAAAATTTTACTTTGATTAAAAAAAGGGTTAGTATAGTTAAATGTTACTTGCCATTTGACGGATAACATTAACATACTTTGTTTAAATCTGAAATCATGTTAACAAATTACTTTCTTCTCTTTTAATCGATTATGTAAACAAACACCCAGTTCCGAGTATTACATTTAGGAAATATTATAAACATGTAATACAGACAATATAATTAGAAAGAGAAACAAACGAAAATCCAAGTTTTATATTTGAATGTTTTATGCGTTAATTGTAACACGGAATTTTGAATTATTATGCCTATAACATGCCTATATATGTGTATTTATAATTCCTCTATACCCTTGCTCAAACGTAAATGACTGCTTCTTATTTATTCAATTTTGAAAATATGAGTTCAGGATCAGCTGATATAAAATTAAATCATGATTAAAATTACAAGACTAAATAATGCAAATTAATGCAGATTAGCACATTATTAAATAAAATTATTATTTTAAATTAGTAAATAGAAGATTTTTAGAAGTTTTAAATTGCTACTTCCTCATTGTATTTGTTGGACATATATTTTAATATTGTTTCAAAATTCTCATTTTGAACACATTTTACTTTAATGTTTTGCTCTCATCAAATAAAATAGACAATTATTACGATTACAATAATGTCTAAAAAATATACAGGAATGAGCAATTCAAAACTTCTAAAATCTTAGGAACCCTGGTCGGACTAACTGGATGTTTGGTTATAATCAGAAGTATTGTTAATTAAACATTGCAAATTGTAACACAAAAAATAATTAGGCAATATTGCAATTAATTACTATAGTAATACATAATTTCCATGATACTTCTACCAGGCAACTAATAGCTTAATTACGCCAGAGAAAATGAATAAAAAGTATCTAGTATAGAGCTCACTCACCAGGAACTGTTCATCATCATTGGGGAACTTGAGCTTGAGGTTGCCCGCAGCAGACAGCACAGCCTTCACGGCTCGCATACCATAATCATAATGGGACTGAGAGGATAGCTGCTCCGAGCAGAGTCGGTATGTGGTCACGATCTTTACTGAGAGGTTCCTCGCCTTCATGAACCCGAAGGAGTAGAGAGAAATCTCACCGATCATCGCGTAGTCTGGAACCATCATCGCTACTGGGCGGAAGAGGACCTGACGTGGGCCAAAGAAATATATTTTATATGCGAGTAAGAAGCGAGTCAATACAATATGCGCATTTTAGCGATATTTGAAAGTATAAGTTACACTAAAATCAATAGAAATGAATTAATAACTACTATATAAAGGAAATTTCTAACAGAAGGTATTTGTACTTGTACTTGAGACTAAAAGGCAATTTTTAACATTTGATAATTTGATCGATAGGAAAGGTCTCCTAAACTCTTAATTATTAGAGAAGCTATCAAAAGAAGACTTCCACTGCCAGAAACTCCAAAAATGTGACAGCTGAAGACTAATGTCTGTAAGAGATGTGTTAGGATCAGATAGTATTTATGATTTGAATTTATTTTTGTATCTCGCAGATTATGTCAAGTTATCTAGATTTGTTAAATAAAGGTATTCGAACGAATCGATATTTTTATTTAATTTTACTTAAAAAAGAATGATATAAATAAATAAATAATAAAAAGTAATTATATGTGCTGCGTAAAGTATAATATAAGAATTTATTTTATAATTTTACATCGTTTAGAGCCATGCGTTTAAAAGAGAAATTCCTATTCTGAAAGTTATTAATTTATTTATATGCTAACATTTAAGGTTTTCGGTTAATTATAAAGTGCAGTAGTTTTATGGACACCTTTTATTTAACGAAATACAAATTAATTTTTTAAGTTAAAGTAAAAATTCCAATAAAACTATATTTATCTAAAAATATGTAATATTATATGAACAATAATTAACAATTATAGCATTTTAAAATGTTCAGAATAAATTCCATTATAGTTGACGCGTTTCTGACATACCTCGCCACGTTCCTATATAAAGATTTTTTCTCAATTAGCTATTTAGCTGAAATTGTCCGCTACCGTTTGATGATTAATAAGCTGTGCAATTTCTTATTTTCTAGCTTTGAATTTTGAAATTGAACCTTTGGCACTATGATCACGAAAATGAGGTTATTAGCATAAATTAAGTGCTACTGGAAATAATGTCCAACGCTATTTACTCTATCGTCAGTAGTATATGTCGGTGAATTGAAGGAAAATATGCAAGGACAGAATTAGAAAAGAGTTTTCGCGAATATACTGCCAAGCTCCTCTCCCTTTCTCTTTTATAGTTACATCATGCAACAATTATTATCCACATTATTAAACATAATATTACTCTTCCTTGAATATTAAGCCCCACTTACTTACACGAGCATCTTAGATGCGCATCCATGTTTGACAAATCTAAACATCCGGATGCTCGTGTAAGACTGTGGGGCCTAAGAAAATTTCACACAGTTTAGTTGATATTTCGAACTTTAAGCTTTATCTACCCATTATAAATATAAGCAGGGTATAGGGAACTTTATAACTAGAAGCGAAGTTTACAATCTCTCTACTTTGAGCAGTGGTGTTGATTATAAGTTAACGAATACGGTATGTAAAATAAGTATTCGACAATTAAATGTCCACTGACAATATCAATCCTATGGTAAAAATATTGAAAACCTTCCGGACATTACTCACTTTAAGGTTATCAGGTAGTTCCGATCTACCCGCATAACCAGGATTCATTGTAATACAAACATAGCAGTTGGAATTTAGATTGAGTTCTGTGCCTTCGAATACGAAGCGTTTCACCTTTGCTTGGGTGGCACGGATGATGCACAAAATCTGAAAAACAAAAACAGTTTATAGATTGTATTGTTAAACAGTATAGAATAATTTTATATTTCCTCTTAAAGTAAAATTTATTGGAAGGATGTCAAAACAAAAATTATCAATTCCGAAATATTAACGGCTATATCGGTTATCTATAGATAATAACTTACAAATTGTGACGAAAATATTACTAGATTTTACCGAACTAAATGGTGTAGTGGTCAACATATCCGCCCAGCATGTGGAAGCATCCGGTTCAATACACGGATGAGGCTTGTTTAAATAGTGCGACAATTTCTACCTTGTTTTCTTTAGAAAAGCTATGTGACATGTGACCGATATTATTTTGAATATCTCTTATACTACTGTCATGTTATACAAATTATCAAATTTATGTTTTGTTAAAAAATATTCTTATGCACATAATCAACGTAAAGAGAAAATGTTTTACTTAAAATGTTATTACTTAATCATTTATTAAATATTGTGAGCCTTATTTTATTTTAGATGCTAATTCTAAACCCATATTCCGAAGTATAACTTTTTATTAGATAAAAACAATACCTTGTGTTTTGAAGGTACATTTAAGAATTTCATAAGTAACCAAATTTCACAAATTTCGTTAAAAGCGCAGAAAATCAAACCTGTTGAGCAACAACGGACAAAACTTCTAATTCAATTCGATTGAATTCATCAAAACACGCCCATGCACCAGACGACGCCAGACCTTTGAAAAACTGAAATGTGAATCGAGAAAGTAGTACATAATATCATTTAAAATAAATCAACATAACTATGTGATATTAACTGCAACATTTTCATACAATTTAGACATATTTTACATTATAGTTAATTAAACTATACTAAAGGAAACATAATTTGTCGTTAAAAGCTATATAAAAAAATATTACTTGATACAAATAATCGAAATAAATTAGAAAATGTTTAAAAAATATAAAATAAAATATTTTCATGAAATATAATGGAAAGATATGTCAAAAAAGGATATTATTATTTTTTAGAAAAAAGCATAGGGCCCAAAATGTATTTTATAAATATGAAATATTAATATATAGAACATACCTGTCTGTCTTCCATTTGCACAAAATCGATTAAAATTTTGAATTATAATACTGCACTTTTTGTAAGACTTTATGTGAAATCTCAATAGTTCCAAGAATGAATAAAATCCTTTTAGGTTTCAATTTAGTCTTAGGTTTATTATGCCTACACCTATGTGTACTATGTATGTATATATAGAATAATAGTTCTATTTCTAAACAAAATTTAATAATAACATGAATTATACCTTCCTTATGATCCATAAGTTGATATAACGTATTACGACACGAAACTATAATTTTCGACAAGTAAAATATTTTTAAATCATAATTAATCATGAAAGATGAAAAATAAAACAGTACTAAACACTGTATAGATATGGATTGAAAAAACCACTTAAATTTAAAATAAAATATATTTATTTTAAATTTAAGTGGTTTTTTCAATCCATAATTAATCATACATGTATTTTTTACACCAGAAATATAGATATATGACTACTAGAATGGAAATTACTTATCTCCGCGATGCAGACTCAGAAAACATAATCTTTTGTCATTGCATATAAACAAATTTCTATTCTAAGTAGTTATTCATTTTTATGAACTTAATACCTAACCATACTACTAAAAATATAATAAGTAGTAAACAAAGGAAAACATGTATAACATTACATTATTAATAGTAGAATAATGAGTACGCTACACACCTTGCCCATAGCGATATAATCCAGGCCATCAGAACAGTTGAAGACAACGCACTGAACCGCAATGGCCTTAGCTAGATCCTTCGTAGTCTCCGTCTTGCCAGTACCCGCCGGACCTTCTGGAGCTCCGTTCAAGTTGAGATGGTAGGCTCCGATCAGCGTGCGATAGCATCGATCAGTAAGTGGTGTTATCACGAGACGGGGCGTGTTTCCAAGATACTCGTAGGCGTAGGCGACCTTGGCGTTGGTGACGCGGACACAGGCATCCTCGTCCTCCCAGTAGTAACGAAGTTGACAAAGCCAGTTAAAATCGTTCTCGGAGGTCACCTCTGGAGTTCAATGGGATGCAGGTATGAGTATCAGATATAAATATGTTAGTCTATATAAAAATTCTGAAAAGTATACCTTTGTCAGTTTTGATTGCGATATTTCGGGTCAAAATAGTTCAAATTCACTGTGCCGCAAAACATAGTATGCGTATAGTGACTCAAAATATACAATTTTATGACGTAAATTGCATAAATAAGTTTTGGTGGATTTCAGTTAAACCCTATATGTGTTAAGTATTTATAAGGAAATATTTATTAAATATTAAACCACCTAAAAGTAGTTTATGACTAATTTTGTTCGCTTTATGTCATATAAAACCAATCTAAAAAATAAATAAAAGGATGTCCAAGTTATATTCAAGATTATCTGTTGTATATAGTACATTGTAGACGTCCCACATGTGAAGGCGATGAGTCTTATTTTATTAATGGCAATTTTGACACATTTTAAACTTGATTTCCAGTCTACTATAACCCTAACTCTAATTATGTTAATGTAAATAAGTCAGAATTCTACATGATTTGCTGCATAGTAGATGTTACTAATATTGGATAAACAGGTATTCTACTAAATAATAGAGATCATAATAAATTACACCCCTATGAAACTCATTATAACATACTAAGTGCATCCTTCACTCAATTCAGAGAAAAATATATATTAATTGATTGACTAGTTACTTGTAGATTTATGTTGAAATAGTCCTTCATTTAAGAAGTATGAATATCAATTCGACTTAATTTTATTTCTGTGTATTTATGTAGGTATATTTATATACTACTAATACTATGTTGTAATACTATTATTTTTCAATATTTAATACTATAACATTATTTATTATGATTATAATAACATTATAATAATACGTCAAAATACTCTGTGAAATGTGCAATAGATTTAACAACTATAGGTAATGTAAGTATTATAGAGGAAAAAAATCTGCAATATAGATGCAAATGAAAAATTATTATTTTTCGATTGAATGATAATGTGCCTATAAAAAGATTTTGTTTTTTTTCTATGCGTATATCTATCTAAAATTTGATATTTTTCGATCATAGATTCACATTTTTATGTTTCTTACAACGTTTCGGTAACACAATATGTATATATTAATGGTAACACATGTTTACTGAATAAAACAATCAAGAATTAGAAACGACTTAATAGCAGAAGAAATATTCATAATGTTACAGGATTTATATTTATTTGCATTATATTATAACTAATTTAATAAACTAGCTAAAATAGAACGCTTCATTATTATTAATTAAACTAAATAGTTATTAAAAGCATTAGGAAGTTATAAATGTAAAGTGAAACATTAATATACGATATTTAAAATATGTTCTCCTGATATTTTCTCACATATATCTCAATATGTAGTATCTATGTATACATTAGAACGAAAGAACATTAATAAGAAAGCATTCAATAATGTTACATATAGAAAGGAGTATAGCCCTATGCCTACTTTTAGAGCACATGTCATCAACGACATCCTTGGCGTGTACATCAATAACCACAAGAGCCCCCAACGAGATTCGCTGTTGCATGTTCAATTTACCGCGAACTAATTTGACGATATCATTAATCTGGGCGCGCAGAGTGTGGAGATAGGCGACCAGAGCATCGCCATTATCCGACGTGGTGCAAGCTGCTAGAGCTGCGTGAACCTCGGCGGTCCAGAATATCTGTGAGACACAGAGGACAACCTGACCGGGCCAGGAGCATACCCAGGAGCACCGGTCGTCCAGGGAATAAGCCTGTAAGGGAAAACGGATGAGAGCAGGAAGAAAGGGCGTTATGTTGCCAGGATTGCGGTATAGACATGGCAGTAATTTAAAATATTAGTCAATTTAGGTTTCTATATGAAAGATTAAATTATTAAATTAAATTATATTTTTTAAATGAGTTATAAAAACTGTGAATTAATACAGAATCACAATTTTTTTATGGATAACAATATTATGAAATCAACACAAGTTTACTAAATGTGCAGAAGAGTAGTCGGTATATAAATGTGAATATCTATTGGTTAGATGATTTGAGTCTAATAATGCGATACAAATTTGAACTGAGTAAAGCTTTTTCAAATATTTTTGAAACAGCTAGTAAACTTACAGGCCTAGCCATGTCAATAACTTCCCTAACAGACATAAGCATTGTGTCCTGAACATCCCGTAGCCACCTTTCCACGGCACCCCGAGCTTCTGATGTTGAGATTACCTTTCAAGAAAACACGTTTCAAATCATTAATTAAGTATATGTAAACTTATTTTATACAATATAAACAAAGCAGTATTTTTGTAATTAAACAATCATCCAACTTACATTTCTCAACTTGACTTTCTCCCCTTCGCTCGAGAACATAGCATGGATGTCAAGCGCGCTGTCGAACTCCAATTTTGCGATCCCCTCAAAGCACTTCTTCAAGTGGGGCTGCACTCGGAGCGGGTCCTTCGTCTCAGAAAGAATCTCTAACATCTCATCATTGGAGAGGAAAAAGAAACGCGGAAAGAAAAGCCTCTTCTTCTCCAGATAGGCGTTCAAACCACGATTAATACGCTCGAGAAGTTCATTGGAGTCCTTTAGTTTGGCCAGTAAGCCGGTGTAACTAGTAGCAACGAGAACACTTGAGTCCTTGAGTGTGTTCCGCATAATGTCTTTCCAGTTGCGGTCGACAACCTGGAAGAGACGGCCCTCCTCTGGCATCTGTTGTAGGATATCCTCGCTGGAGAAAATGGGCTCGAGGTAGAGCCACTGGGACTGCATTTTGAGCCACTCCTCGATCATTTCGGAGATACCGAGCAAGCGCTCCTCCCAGATCTGATCGTTGTGGTGATGGAGAAAGTAGTCGTTAGTTTTAAGTATATAAAAAACAGATTAATTATTAATAAAATAGCGTCAAGTAATAATTATAATATAGTTTTAATATTTATATTTGTGCATAAAATTACCTATTTTTACTCTGCCATTAATAGTCAATGTGTATAAACAATGCTATTTAGATTCATTTTCTTTTCTTGTGAGTACAGTCACACTTATAGAAACCTAATTGACAAGACTCAAATAATATAGCTCTCAAAATAGGCATATTTTGACAATTTTAATAAGATCAGAAGTTTAATAAAACCTAATCCTAATATCAACTAGTTTAATAATAATAAAATGAGAATATAAATATATAAAATGTTAAACTGTTATTATTAAATGAATAACAAGCGCAATACTAGTATTAATGCAAAGATAAAAAGGAAACGAATATATTCTTTGTAAAAACAATTCAATTTAAATGTAAAAAATAAGTCGTGTATTGAGCGGATATTGTTCATAACTTCACTATTTAGTCGTGTATTATTTTCTTACGTTTCGATTTCGTAAATGTTTCTATTATCACTAAAACAGTTTAAACATAGAAACAAATATTTAGCGTTACTTATACTATGCATGTGTTATTTATAAGGCTAATAATGCACTAAAAATACATTAATAAGAGTTATAGTTTAAATTATTTATTAAAAAGTGTATAATTAGATTAAAGACTTTCTAAACATCGATTTTGAATCTATGAAACCTTGATACGTTTGTCAGTGAAGTGATTAAACACATGTAAATTAATGTAATAAGAAATTATATATAAAACTAGGTAGCTATAATGATTTTGATAATAACTCAACAAAGATACATGATGCTATTTTGCCTTTGCCAATATTATTGCATGAACCTTGATAAGACTGCTATCAGCGGAAATTCAGCTGATATATTAATAAATTGATCCGCTCATTGACCAGACTTAAAACAATGTCCCTTAATTATAATAATGCAAAAAATATACGCCTTTAAGATATTAATTTCGATTAAGATATTTATACGTGAGCCAAACTACCTATCAGATCTTTAACTTTTTTAATAATAGTAACAGAAGGCAGACAAAGTAAACTCATGATAAATAACCTTAATTTGCGTCTCGAAGGGTTTGATGAAAGGGGATCCTCGCATGGTCTGCGTCTTGATGATCTGATCGTCCAACTGCTGTTGGATCTCCTCAACTGAGGCGAGAATGGACACCCCCGAATCCCGATAAGCAATCGTAGCAAAGACAATCCCGCTCCAGTCCTCCACCATTTTTGTCATGTTTGTCTCAAGCGTGTATTCCTTGCTTGCGGCTGAGGAGATTGTCTGGAATTCCTCCAGATGACTCGTGATGTTGAGGGCAAGCACTTTGGTGAGGGTTGTTCCACTGTCGGGAGTCAGATCAAAACCGACGATCTTGGACATGGCGGACCAATGCCTGGTCCGAATTCCCGGATTGCAGAGGCATGAGATTATTGGGATCTTTTCCTGCAAACAGATACAGCATAAAAAATGTAACTGTAAAGACATCTAGAATTGTTTATAACTGGGAATTTAAATTGTTTTATTTGTAGAAATATATGGTAAGAACAGAGAATTTTAGAAAATTTAGAAGAAAGTAAAAGTAATAGTAATAAAATAAATAAAATAAAATATGATAAATAAAAAAGAATAAGAATAAGTAAAAAGAATAAAGAGAAACAAATTTAAAGATAAGGAATAAAAATTTGAAAAATAAAAAATATAATATGAAGGTAAAGGAGAAAAAGAATAAGTTGAAAAGATATAAAAAGTAGGAGAATAAAGAATAATTGATATCTATTTATATAAAACATATATATAAAAATTAGATGACGAAAAGATCAGTAAAAAATCAATAAAATATAATCGAACAAGAAGAGCAACTGAAAGATGAAGAAAAACAGATTTACAAAAGAAGTAATTGAACGGGGAAAAAAGTAAAAAAGAATGGAAGAACACAATACAAAAAAAGGTAAATATATTTAAGAAAATTACACAAAATACTCTTAAACTATTCTGACATAAAAACATAAATTATAAAGAAAATTACAACAAATAAAAAGAGAAAGAGGAATAAGTGAATACAATACAAATTAATAAAATAATAAATAAAATAAATATAAGTAAACAGTATAAATTAAAGTAATAAAAAAATGGAAAACGAAAATAATTGTGCAAAAATATGTAAAAGAAGATAAAAAGGCAACGAAAAAATAATTAAGATGAGCGTAATAACCTGACCTTGAACTGCGCAATACTCTCTTGAGTGGCATTGCTGATGGCGAGAGCCCCGGGTGGCTTAGGAATTGGCACAGATGCTTCAATCTCGGAGTCTGTCATGGGTCGGCCAGGAGATGCCCCGTCTCCTCCCTCGTTCTCGGTATCATCACTCCGGGTCAACGCACCTTTCGTATCCTCCTCCAAACGGTTCTTCTTTTTTAACTCGCGGATCGTCTGTAGTTAAAGGAAAGGATCGATGGGAGCAGCTGGTAGAGGCAAATTAGTGCAGTAGAGGTTGAAATAATATCAACATCGCAGTGTCTATTCAATGAAGTATTAATTATTGTATAAATTTGTAAATGCATGAAACGGTGTCTTACACTGAAAGTTCGCATAAATATATCACTAATAGTGGCAAGTGTTCTTGATTTATTATTTTTTATTAAAGCAATCTGTTAAAATTTCCTTAATTGTAAAGAATTCTATACGCAAATTCAATTAGAAAATTTAAATTTAAATAGTTCATTTTATATAATCAAAGACTTTGGTTCTTATATACACAAACTCTTACTGATTTCATAATTATTACGTTCTAAATTTTCTACAAAGGAAAATCTTTGCATTTTAATAATCACTCATAATTATAATAAATTACAATTGATCCATAATGTACTGCTGCTATGAGTTATAGTTAAATAAATTTAAGGACAAATGACTGATATTAAGACAATTATAAGTCACTTATGTTACTTAAATACAGTTTATTACATTTATACCTAAAACCGTTTTATAACACAAACTTTCATAGAGCTACTAATTAATATAATTTTTAAATCGCCACTAGTAAGAAAAGGGTGGTATAAAAACTGAATGTAACTATCAATAAGAATCAAAACACTTTAGTATTATTTATGTGTAATTTAAATAAATAAAAAATTATTTAGTAATATGAACAAAGCACAGTTACAATTATACATTGCAAAATAATTATATAACACAAGTGAATTGGAAATAAAAAATCACAAACATACTAAATAATAATATTTTGTAAAATATATGTGGTTAACAATAATATTAAACAGGTATTAAGCAAAATATTTAAAAATGTAGTTTTTAGGAATACCGTTGCCTGAATATTTCATGAAAAAGCACACTGCACGTACCTCATCGCGATCTGCAACTAGTTTTTTGTGTCGATTGTTGAAGACTTTTTGAGTCTTGAAAAGATCTCGCCACAGTTCATCCACTTGACTTTCAATTGTCTCCGCGTTGAGCTTGAGGAAGTCTCCATGGTTCCAACTTTACCGCAAAAATAATACACATATCCATAGAGCTATAAGTATATATAGATGCGACACAGACGCCAGGCATATATATCTTCACTAAAAGAATAAGAACAGTTATCTACTAGAAGTCAATGTAAACAATTAAAAATCAAATAGTTTCAGTTTTTTAATATAACTACGGCTTTATTGCTTACCTGCTTAAAAGGTTTAAGTTATGTTTTAGTTATATTATTTTGAACCACAATAGTAACTACTAGAAGGAATTTCTAATCTCTGTAATGTATATGCACTATTTAAATTATTAAAAGATATTGTTATACTGTACTTTACACTGTATATAACCATAGAATAAAAATGTTATGTTAATATATCTATATACCTACCTATAACGATATCTAACTATATATGTAAAGACCCTGAGCACATAACATTCCTATTTAAGTGAAATCAATGCAGGAGTATCAATTGGTTCGAATACGTCAACACAATTTTAGCGCTACATAACTTCATATATATGTGAAATACAAAACCATTCAAATCTAAGTTACTACCTAATCCAAGCAAATCTTATCTAGACATTATTTAACCATCAAACGTAGTGTTTACTGAAGATTCTCGCAGTAAAACCATTTTTCTATAACTGCCCAAATAACCGAGGCATCTAGAGTTTTAGAAGACCTTTCCAATCTATAAAATATTTGAGGCCTTTTTGCCCCATGTAAAATACCTGATTTTACCATCGATTTAAACAAATGTCTCTTTTAGTACTTACTAATCAATTTATATGTTTTGAACTATAGTAGTTTATTGTATTATTAAAAGGGATATTATCATAATACAGACATTTATATCATCTGTTGCAGGTATTAAATTAAACCCTACAAAGGTGTATATGTATATCAAATGTTTGTAGTACCTAAATGCTTATTAAAAAATAAAGAGTTCTTCTAAACACATCATAATATTACCGTTTAAACGTTATAATATTATCTTAAAATGAATAAATATATAATAAATGTTGAAGTCTACAATCACAAAGGATAAAACTAATATATATTTAAAACTAAGCAGAAATGTAACAGTTAACTTTTTTGTAAGTTTTTAATTGAAGAAAAATCTATTGAATGGAGTAATATCCAACATATCAGAACATTGGATACAGTTTGAAAAAAGTACAACTTTCAAGAATCTAGGACATATTTAAAAAATTGTAAATTGATTAAAACAACCAGCTTACATTCTTTCTGACTTCTGCCATTTTAACACTAGTTTGAAGAGTTGCATGAAAGGGTCCACCTGGATGCGGATGTGCTCAATCGCCGTGTAACTGGAAAGTGGTACCTGATAGATAATCTCCTCCTTATTGATCCACTCGGCCTCTACTTCAGCATCTGTGAGACGCTTCTGGACCTGGCGCACGTCTTGGACGTACTGTTGCATGATGTGGTGCTCAAGTTCACAGTAATCGTTGAACTCGTCCACTCGATGACGCAGTTTGTCTAGCTCCTCTAGAAGGAGGTCCTTGCGCTGGTTGAGCTGGTTCTCGAACTGCATCTTCGAGGTCTCTTGTATCTGAATGCCATGAAAAGAAGGATTCAATCAAAAACGGAAATATAGGCAGATAATGATACCAGAACAAAAGCGAGAGCATCAGAAAAAATCAAAATAAATGAGCACAAAAAACAGAATAGTAGAAGAGTGTCGAAAGTACGTAATTTAATTATATTATAATTTATATAATATGACTCCAAGAATTACATGTTATTGGTGACTATAAAAAGCATATATATGTAGTTCAAAATGTTCGAACATGTATATTATGTATCAATATGCTTATCAAAAGTTAATAATGAAACGAAAATGAGGAACAATTCTTGATTAATTTACACACATGTAATTAAAATCGTTAATGATTATATTACTAATTAGGTAATGCAGATAAAATTAAAATTAAATATAAAATATAAAGAAAATGTAGTACTGTACTACGGAATAAATTAATATGGGATAAGTTTAAACATTAAGATTTATAATTTCATACAAATATTCGAATGTGAAATATTTATAAATATAACCCAAAAATTATTTTAATAACAATGCTTAAAATGATTTAATGCACCAAAAATGTATTCTAGCAATTAATAACAACCTAACTATCATTAATAACATCTCTAATTTATAGAATAAATAAATTTTGAATGTAAAATAAAAATATTTCCATTTAAATCAATTTTGTAAACTTTTATGATTAACAACTATACAGTAATAGATCGCATGATATGTATTATGCATATCTACATCTATATCTACATATAAACATATTATCCATTATATAATAAAAGTAGATTGTTTAGATTTCTAGAATGTATTAATTATGTATTTTTGAATGGTCCACACGTTTCATAAAACTTTAACACATAGATAATAATTGTAAGTGCATAAAGTCAAATATATTTTAAAGTAATTCTCAATATTTATAAATATAATTAATTATATAACAACTTTAAAAAATTTAACTTCTAAGAAATAATCATAGGAAATTAGATATATATACAGTATATTCAATTTTAGGAATACTTATGATTTGATGATTGAAAAAATATAAAACAATAAAAATATGTTATTAAATAATTTACAAATACAATTAATAATATTATATATATATGTATATTTAACATTTAAAATGTATATAAATTACAAATATTTATAAGACTTAGCACTTGATAATGTTTACACCATCGAAATTAATCAATATATACATATAATGGCAATCTAAAATATTTCCATTGAAAATGTTGTGTCTTTTGAGTTTGTAATCAATATATATTATTTAAAAAATTAAGTATATGCCAACTCAATTTCCTATTATTATAGAAAAAATATTTAAAAATAAATTAATGTTGTCTTTTTACTAGTCTTTTATATCCTAATAATTTATAATTTATTAAGGATCTATATTTTTGACCACAAACTTACTTCTTCAAATTGTAAGGCAATATTTTTCAGATAGCCAATTTAATTACATTTATGAAGTATCTGCTAACTCCTTTACTTATTAATACGAAAAAATGTATTTCAATGAGTATATTAGTATAGTTCTTTTTACCAATCTTTTTTTTACCACAAACACAAATTTCTCAAATTGTTACATCATTTTGTCAGATAGCCAATCTATGTATATATAAAGTAAAAGTAAATAGTAATAAAAAGTATAACACAATATTTAAAACTAAAGAGGCCGATCTCTGAAAGAGTTCTCAGATATGTTTTTTTTATTTGTCTAACAAGTAAGAAACCTAAATTAATATAAATGGTATAAAAATCTGTAAAAGTGGAATACTTTTTAAATTATATCCTTTTATCAATGAATTGTTGGTGATAATTCTTAGAAAATTGTTATAAACTAGATTCTGATTTTATGTGAAAAAAATCCATGAGCAAGCTTACTGAGAATGGAAAACTTCTTATTCGGAGTTGTGAGATAGATCTCAATCTCAGACACTTTTCTCAAAAGACCTTTCTCTTTCTCAGTGAACTTTTTCTCGAGAGTTTGATCTCACTTTTATGTATACGGCCTATTCTTTTATATAAGCACGTAAATTATGCCTCAATATCAGTTAGTTTACTTCAATATTAGTCAGCAAGTATCTTACAACATCGTTGGCATCGAATACATCCGCTATTCTCTTCGGCCAGGTGATAGTGGCGCTAATAAGGTGCTTGTCCTCTTCAGTAAATGTGTGGAAATCGTACAGGAAATCCAATCGACGCATTAGCTCCTGAATAGATGGAAAATAAAACTTTTATTTGTATATAATATAAGTTATATTTTGTACATGACAATACAAAATAAAGCATAAAACAGTATTAAATTACATACAAAAAAACATGGCATTACTTTATTTTAATTTAATTTTGACCAACCTTTAAGACACTTAGAAATGGAAAAATATAAATAATGGACATACATGACTTAAAATAAGAAAGTGGAATTTTGGAATATTTCAAGGTTTATTTGCTGCGAAATATTCGCATAATAATTACAACGTAACGATACCGACGATTTAGATAATTCTTTGTAATATAAAAAAATCATTTAATCAATAACCTTTTAGAAAATTTAAAACTTAAAATGTGATATTTTAGTTGTAATCTTTGTACATTTCAAATGTAACAAACGCATCTTAAAAAAATACACTAAGTCCTCAAATGAAATCAATACAATTAAAACAAATTTAATGACATAACAATGTTTTTGTAAAAGGAAAAACGATAAATGAAAATATCTAAAAGATTAATTTTAAAGTTCAATGTTTCTTGAAAAATAGTCCAAAAACAATTGATAGCATTGTGTATAAAAAATAAAATAAAAAACTAGATACATATTCTGCATATAATAAGACGCAATATTTAAATAATTGTAATTCATTTTCTATAATTAACAAGGGAAAAATAATAGTTAGCTTCTAAAATGGAAAATGGGTTTTGCCGCGCATTAGAAAGATTGTTCCTACCTTGATTTTGGCAAGATTTCTAACGAGAGTCACACTTTGTGCTGTGTCCGTGAATTTGATCATTTCTACGAGTTCTTCACTTGTTGTTGGAACCCGAAGGCATCGATCCTTTACGTGCTCGAAGAAGGCACAAATTCTGATAAAAGTAGTATATTATTAATAATTTTGATAAATATCACTCTATGAAATAATAGATAGTAAAAGTGACAGAAAAGAAATTATTTTTTATACATACGTATAAAATAATATGTGTATTTAAGAGACAAAACTGCAAATCAAATTGTTTAGTTGTAGTTTGTCATAATTGAACTTATAATTGACATGTAATGACTAAAACATGGTTATGCATTATTTTTACACATAGCAATAAAACTTGATCTAATACATTTCTGACTTATTATTTAATTAAAATCTGATAGAAAATGTTTATCACATCAAGCTAAGTTCAAAACCGGTATTGGAGAGGGGGCTGGTCTAGAAATTCTCATTCCATACTCACATTTATCTATATCGATACTTCGTTATTCATTCAGATGAAATCAAATATTGAGATTTTGAAATCTGTTTTATATTTCAACATATTTGTATGAATTAATATTTTTAAATTATGCTTTCGCTGCAGTCAAAACTTAAGTATAGCAATCGGTAAAAAATGGCAAACTATATTTACGAATGGTGTAATTAACATTTAATTTGAAAGGAGGTTAGATTAAATTAAAATAAAATAATGTTATAAAAACCATTATATGTATAAAAGCCATTGGTAGAATAATTGAATTAAACAACTTTTTTCAGCGCTAATATTAACATTATTATAGTACTACTATTTAGTTTCATATACATTCATGATTTAAAAAATGATTCAATGGATTGTTTACTCTTTATTTTCGACAGATATCTTCCCTGCCACATGACTGAGGATGATCCCGGCAAGTCTGTGGGCGGATTGTGACATTCCAATTTTGATGTCTTCGCAGTCAATGCGCAGAAGGGAGCTAAATTCCAGATAGGGCATCATCATTATCTTGTCGGCGAGGTTCAAAAGCTGCTCTACGGCCTGTTATGACAGGCGCGGAGAAAAGGTTATTAAAATTAAACAGTCCGTTTAAAGGTTATAATTACTAATTCTTGTCGGCAATACGAATTATTGATCGAATATTTTCTAAAGTCGTTTAGCAAAAGTCCATATTAAAAAATACTTTTAACCCTTGCTCCATTTAACATCTAACGTTTTAAATTAAAAATTACGAGTATTTTAATTTAGATTGTTGAATGCTTATACTGTTTGGTAATATTTTCTTATAATATATAAGGATCATCGAAATATTTGCCATTTAAACTATATTTATTTATATAGATTTTCTTTATTTTGACATTTATCAAATAATGTCGATGATACTTTGATTTATTTTTTTTATAAAAGATATTTCCCTGTATTTGGTTTATTAGTGCTATTTAAGTTATACATTTTCATTAAAAATATCACATATTGAAGCTGTGAACTTAGAATCAAGAAAACAAATCATGTACAACAAGTTAATATTTTTTTCATATTAATACTACTAATTCAAAATAATTAATAATATTTTGTACAATTATTAAAGGAGTTATCAAATTTGATGAATAACATGTAATAAAATTAACTTTAAGTAATAAACGTCAAATTTTAAATTGGACATGTTAATAAACAAAGAGAATATAAAATTGCCAACTAATAATTATAATTAATTAATAATCGCGTTATAATTTCACATTATTTAATATTAATATATGTCAATTTCATACTGTACCGCAACGCATTCATCAAATGTGTGCTCCTCTTTAGTAAAATTAATGATTTTCTTCTCAGCTTCCAAATCGATATACTGACCCAATGGTGCGTCTAGTAAGTAATAAACAGATCCCGCATTAATTAACTATTTCATTTAAAACTTCTACTGCCACTTAAAATTTCAAGTCTATTAATATTATTCTGGTTTCATAGAATGTTAAAAATAAGTGAAAAATAATTTAAACAGTTTTAATAATATCTAATACAAAATTGAATAAACTGAATTAATAATTTGTACCCAATACAATTTATTATCAATTTACTTTAGATTGTTAACCTTAGAGGCTAAACATATAGAATAAGCCAATTGAAAAAATGGAATAGATTAGAGTGAATAAAAACAGAATAAGATTATCAATATATTGCTTACTGAAAATAGTTTCCGCAAGTTCTTGTGGAATCAAAAAAAATCGATTGACATCGTTGATGAGTCTCTCACGGATTTCGTCAATGATGAATGATGGAAATGAGGTGTCCACATATTCAATACACGTATCCTCTTTGGATAGGTAACAGTCAGGCTCAACAAACTGGAATATTAAATACGAAAAATGGGAAAGGGGCTACACTGAAATTTACACAGAAGTTAAAAAGTGTCAATGAATATTTATTAATTAAAATTTGTAGTAACATTTTGCGAACTGTACTTTCTACTAATTGAATATAAATTGAATTGTTTAAAGACATCAAAAAATTATATTTGTGATTTTATGATCTAAATAATACAGTATTTTGCTAAATTTTTCAATTTAGAAATAATATGTAATTTCTTTTTTGAAATAGTAGTCACAAATGATTTTATTATTAAAATTAATAAATCAATATCTATCTACTAACAAAAAACGGTATCATATAGCAAATTTTATTAATTAATAGATTATTGTATATATAAATAAAATGTAATTGAAATTTTAACGGATCTATTAATTTTGAACACCTCACTACTAATTTTATTTATACTAAAATCGAGACATTACAGGTGCATATTTTAAATATATATTTAGTCATGAAAATTTACTAAAATAATATTTACCTTTTTAATAACTTTAAATTCTTTGTAAAATGTATTATTTAATAAAATGTATGCTAATTGATTTGCTAGCTATTTATTTTATTGTTTAAAACTTGAAAACGAAAATGTCCTTCTACGTAGACACAAGTATTATAAACAATAAAATGTACAAAACTATTACAAAAGAACTTATATGATTGAATTATATTATCGATGAAGTAGAAATACAAGAAACATAATTCATTTATACATTTTAGATTTAACTAATAAATAGCATTGCACTTAACTCCTGAAGAATTCCAGTCATCTTATCCATCACGAACAAAAATAGATCTTGGAGATCATCTTTATTTGGGAAATAGGTGATTTTTCCATTCTCATAGCTCAGATAGATTTTTAGAATTGGGTGCAAATAAATGTTCTCGTCAATTAAAACGTCCAACCAGTGTGTTAAGGAGCGACTAATTAGATTTCTAACCTAAATATTAATAGAAAATATCATGAAATTAATTTTACAACAAAATAGTACCCAATAATCTATTCACATAATATCTTAATATACCGCAGAATATATATAATACATATATATTATGCAAAATAAAGATTTAAACTATTCACGTAGCATGTTATTAAATATGTTTAATAACTTTGATATAAACATATCCTTATACTATACTAGGAAAAGTACAGACACTATACAATAATATACATAGAGATATATCTATAGATTATAATTCTAAACTCTGGACAATTATATCATAACTACTCGAAATATTTTGTGATAAATTTAGGATAAGAGAGTTAGTAATATTTGTATAAGAATCAATATTGAATTATAAATAGAATTTAAAAATAAGTGATTAAAATGCATCATATTGTAACCATATATTAAGTACAAATTTTTGTTAATATAGTTTATTATAAATATTTCATTATTTTTGTTAAGTATATAAAGGTGAAAACCTAACACGTTAAATCTGTGTAAACAGTTTTGTTTGAAACATCAAAATGGTTTTTTATTCTTTATTTACATCTTTAAACTTTGAAGTTAGTACTTTCCTTGTTTGATTAATTATTAAGTTATAAAAATTTATATAAAAATATTCTCAAGTATATTTATAAATACGCTTTATAATTACAAATGTGAGTTTTATTATTAAAATACTTAATAAGAAATTATTAATCAAAATATGTTTATCATATTGCAACGTAAATGAATATAAAAATTATAAAAACATAAAAACCCAATATAATTCACAAAGATTATTATTTGTCATACTATTTGTATTTTTAACATGTTCAGTACAATTTGTGTTCTCTATCTATTCGTACTCCTGATGAAACGACACGTGGTTGTCTGAAATATTGTAAGTTTTTATTTTCATAATTGTTTGGAGATTTTTTCTTCCTTTATACTCTGCAGAATAAAATTATTTTGACTAATATTTTTTTGTTAATTATGCATCCAGCGTACACCTCTATTTAAAAAATAATAATACACACATTGCAGAAATAACAATATTGAAACAATATGTTTATAAAAATAAAATAAAAAAACAACATTAGTGATGATATGATTACAACATTGATTTAGCATGAAACTTCATAACTAATATAAATAATTAGAAGTAAAAATGAAACGAGCAGCTATAGTACTGACCTGATTTGTAATCAGTGTACAAACACAACGAAGATAAGCAGGATGTAAATCCGTTTTGATAAATTTCTTACCCTCAGCGTAAAGTCTAATTATTTCAGGATACCAGCTGAAAATTATATAAAAGAAATAGAGTCATTATTTCGATCGAGTAGATTTATTAGAAGATTCAGTAAACTATGTTGATAACTAATTGGTAAAGCTAGGCTTCTGTATCAACGACTAGCATAAAAAATTACTATAATTTTAACTATAAAACTTTGCATTCCGTTACCATTCATAGGCTTATAAAACTTATGTTAGGCTCAAGCAAATAAGTTTAATATATTTTAAAATATTATTTATTGATAGAAGGCCTATATACTAATATCAATGATATAGATGCCCTTTTCTAGTCAGGATCACAGAAGTCCATGGATCGTATTATATGTTTGAAATTTTTGTTCAAAAGCTATACAAAATAAGCTTGTTTAATGTCATGCTTGATTTGTGCATCATGACTTATACAGATACTGAAGAAATGAATAAAAATGATGTAAAGTATACATTATGTTAACTTTAAATAATTAATCAATAAATTTATCATTCGATCAGTGTTTCACTTATGGCTAGAAAGTAATCACCAACATAACAGCTTATCCCAGTAGATCCAGTAAAGCTCAAATCCCATTGCTTGCGTTTGCGTGAGGAACATACGTGATGTGTGTGCTCCTGCAAAAGTTGTGACGCAATGTAATCTACGCAAGCTTAACAATCATATTACTTGCGTTTGCATGAGGAACTTGTGTGATGATGTGCTTGTTCTTGCAAAAAATTGTAACGCAATGTAAACCACACAAGTAGCATTCACATTACTTGCGTATATATGTAGATATGTAGGTATGGTAAGTAAAAATAAATACAATGCTAAAATTGTTATGGCGCCATCCAGAACATAGACTAACATACCATAGTGTTCCGTACTCTATGATCCAGATGTAAAAAACGTTTGTCAGTTGGAGTATACATAAAGCTATATTTCTCGATTTCAATTATTAAATTGTTATCAAAAAGTTCTTGATCTTTAGCTGTAATAAATATCTTCATTTCAAATTTTTAATTAAAAAACTAGTAGGTATATAATTAATGTAAATTGAATTAGTAAATTAAAATTAAATTTAGGTAATAATTAGATAAGTATATAATATATCCAGTTATTATATCCAGTATATTATAATAGGGGTTTTCTATAGGAGTTAACCCCTGTAAGAAGTTTCCAATATATTATTTATATATTATACCCAGTAAATTATTATATTCAGTATATTATATATCCGTTATATAGTATATGTTAATCTAATATATTATAAAATAAATCTGCTGGCACTCTTGCGTGTCTGACATATTTTCTTTCTGTGTGAAGATTTCTTCACGAAAAGGGAAACACGTAGGTAATGTGATCGGTCTTTAGACAAAAGATACGTTACTTAATTATACTGTAAATATTACTATGTATATTTCTAAAAGTGTGATAATGCAATAACAATAATATGACGTACGTTTCCATCAATAATTCTTCACACTTCAAGCATTCATTTTGAACAAATATTCTTATTAACTCAAATTCGAGTGAACCTTGTTTTCTGAAAGAAATTGTTTTTACTGTTATGCAAAAGATAATCAAAAATAATGTGATGATTTTTTTAATAAATATAAATTTAAACATATTTTTATATAGATTTAAAGTAATCTGAATTTAAAAATGTACATAAACTTATTTCAACATTGAATATACATATAATTTATGTTTATGTTTATATAAATAACGAAAATTGGATCTAGGTGGACAAATTAAAAGAAATACTTATAGCAAAAAATAAATCTCACAGTTATATTCATACAAATAAATATAAATAAAGGAACAAATAGATCAATAAGAAATTAGTAAATAAATGCAATATACGTGATTGACGTAATGTTGACAATATGAAGGGAGCCCAGTAGTTTGACGGAGTAGTCGAACATCTTCCGAAGCGGTGATGTCACGGGCAAAAGTTGACTGGACATCTTACGGATTATTTTGTTAAGTTTTTGCCGGTCCATTTCTGACACGATGGCTTCTTGACGTTTCTCTGACATACTGTAAGAATTGGAAAATAAACGTGATATTGGGCAACATATCGCTGTCAATAGTTGAAGAAAAGGAATCTTGGAAAATGGACAAGAAATGATATTTTTCAAATTAGATATTGGTTGTTTACATAAATAATTATATAATGCGATAGAAATATACATAGCTTCGGTTTTTATAAAAACAACACCGTTAAAAAGTTTTAGACAATAAAAAAGAGTTATGTTAGATATTTCTTTGCAGGGATTCTATTTTTAAAATGTTGTATTTTGAAAGTAGAGTTGAATTTGTAAATAATTTGAATAAAAAAGCCTGCTACGAAAAATGTTTAAAAAAAGCAAGATACCATGGTTTTAGAGAAATCTCTTTAAAAATATAATATATCTAGCTTTTATTTGTAATAGATGTCTGTTTTCTGAAAAACATTATATGAAAAATATAATCCGTTAAAATAGTGTATATACTATATATATACCAATATTGTAATAGTTTTTATAATTAATCTATATACAATTAATTTATATACATATATACGAATAATTTCGACAGTTTTTATAATTAATCAAAACTATTTCGTTTCTAAAATTTACTGAAATGGTTAAAAAT
The DNA here is from genome assembly GCA_036023295.1 of Invenusta paracnida. Taxonomy (NCBI): domain Eukaryota; kingdom Metazoa; phylum Platyhelminthes; order Proseriata; family Coelogynoporidae; genus Invenusta; species Invenusta paracnida. Next base: position 28,097 of record JAYRBW010044225.1, read on the forward strand.
AATATAAAGTAGGTAATTTAACGTTCAAAATAATTCCAAAGAATGTAATTTTATTCAAATTTTTGTTATTGATAAAACTAGCATGTTTATTGTTAGTAGCAAAAATAATTATATATAAGTATAATAATTAGTGAAATAGTAAAAATTAGTGCTGTTTCATTCTTTGACGTAGTAGCAGTATACCAACGGGTAGATATTCTACTGTACCTACTACATATTATATTCAATAATAGATCCTATATGTAAAAGGTCAAACTTAATAGATTAGCTTACGTACAATTTCTCCTCGAAAGCACCTTCCTCATCCAATGGATTGCACAGATGAGGTCGTCGAAGGGAAATTGGTGGTCCTTTCCTCAAACACCGACGCACAACACACTTGCGCATCGAGTCGTCAAAGTTCCGTTTGATATCAGCGACAATGGCATCCACTACAGACTCAGTCGAGGGATTGATGTAGCGTGCATTCTTCCTCTTGATGTTGGTGACCCAGGATTCCTGGATGGTTGGGATATCCGTCTTCTCAACTTGGTCGTAAAGGTGTTGGTAGTGGAGCTGACCAACCAAGGAAAAAAGGGATCTTTTAATTAATAGAGAATGTATCTGCTTATTCTTTGAAATGTTTATAAATAGATATACTTGTATATTTTATTATAAGAAATGTACGGAATAAGTATAATAATGCCTATGTATATTATAATATAGTAAAATGAAAAATAATTAATTTACAGATAATAAATAATAACTAAAGAAAAGATTTAAACACAACATCGTATATCATAAACATAATAATACAAATTCTAAAAGAAGACTAGATGCTACTTTGCTTTACTAGAGTAATTTAATTGGATATTTTGTAATAATTATATATGATTAATATTCTATCAAAATTATAGTTTCGATGAGGGAAATGTATTCATATGTTAATTTATACAGGAGTGTCATCCAACATACTCATGTTAATTCGTTACATTTTCTATTACAAAAGTTGCTTTCATTACATTAAAGCCATTCATGATAATTCGCTACTATTAGGCTGATTCTAAAGGTGGCAAATTAACAGGAGTGGGTATAGTGTATAAACATTTAATTTATTTGAAATTCAATCTAGATAGTGTTTTGGCATTATGATTTTAATAATTAGGAAAATGGTGCTCGGCTTCATTCTGAAAGTTATGTCCAAACAAGTATATACAATTCATAAGCAATATTAAAATAAAATGTCTTCATCATCGGAAAATAAAAACTAAAATAAAAAATACAGCATAAACTGTCTATATTTCGTGAGGAAGGACGCATCACTTTATCAAGTAAGTGAAATAATGTTTAAATAAGGCCAGCTATATACAAGCAGTTAATACAGAGCACCGATATCTATTAATTCGAAAACAAAAAATATTGAAATAATTGTTGAATTATAATCTACTTAAAGTGGTTTTGTTATAGAGTCCCAATATTATAAGCCATCTAAACATTCGCTTCGATTAAACGACTGATCTTATTTAAATGATGATATTTTTGCTATTTCTTAAATTTAGTATATATATACAGGAAAGTTTTAAAAAGTATATTGAAGTGCAATTATAATAAAACTAAGTAAAACTGAGACATACTTTATTAATAAAGTAGAACAACATATATAATTTTAGTAGTGTAAGGTATAGTCCAAGTATTATGACTTACCTTTTTCATATGAAAATTACTCATTACCTAAAACACACAGTTAAAATTGAATATCTATTGAATGTATAGGTTAAGAATATTAAAGAGACAGAACAATACATACTTCACCAGGCAATTCCAGTGGTATCCTCTTTGCACATGGTTTAGCATGGAGTGGTTTTGTAGGAAAAATTGCCCTATCAATTCTAAAATATAAATGAACATATTTACAGAAATGTCTACCTCAATAAGTACTGACAAATTGTAACAATTCATTATATGGAAATATACCATAAAGTATGTGTAGTATGATGTGCAACACTTAATATTTAAGTAAATTTGGGATGAATAGCTCAGTTGGTATAGCATTGATCTAAAGTGTCAAAGGTCCTAGGCTCTAATCCATATTCAGTATACTAACAGTTTACTCCGGTTAATTCGTCATAATTTATATTCTTCACGTTTCTGTCTTTACATATTAGCAATTTCTGATAATTCGTAACTTTTAGGCTATTTTTTGGGGACAAATTAACATTGGTATACTAATTATAAGTTTTCGCCAGAAAAATTAATCTTTATGATCAACTGATCCCAGGTGATCCATTAAATGGAAACATGGTGTTGTAACTAAACATCTCTTGTTATTAGCAATAATTATGTTTATTCTTTGAATAAATCTGTAAAATTCACTTGAACTTCCCAAGACAAGATTCTCAAATGTATAAAACTTTAATTATTTTGAAAAATTAACATAAATACCATTTAGCATTAATATAATGTATATTATTTTCAATTTGCAAAAAATAATATGGCGAAAATGATTGTTGTATCTTATTAATATAATTCCTTTTGCAGTTTGATAAGTGTTACATACTGCATTTTGAATACTCATTAGGTATATTGTATTCCCAAAAAGAAAATTTTATAAAAACTTCTAAAAATAAATTTGTACAGTTCTAAAAAGTTTTAAATACTAATGGTCTGCTTTAGAACAATTACTATTGCTAATTTAATTATGTTATTTTATTCTTGGATACTCATATTTATAATTCATTTTGTGTTGGGAGTTCACTTTGATATCTCAGATTATTCGAGATATTACCAATTCCTTTAATATCAAATCATTATAATTAATATTTTCGTTTTTTTTTAGATTAAAAATAATTATATGATATCATATATTTATATATTTATATATACAAAATATACAATTTTAAAATATAAAAAATATAACAGCTTTATCATTGATTAAAATATAAATAATATATATAATTTTAAGGATATATAATCTATAAATTATAATAATACATTTTTATATCAGAACAACCATTGGATATAGTTACATTGATACCTATATATTATATTATATTTTACATAAGAATAATGGCAGATTAATAATGATACATTTTTGTTATTAAATTAATTTACAGAAAGTAATATAATATATAAAAATATTTTTTATATAATATAATTTTCATTTTAAAATATAAATAATATTTGATATTATTGTACTTTTTCTAATGTTAGAAGATAAAATATAGTATATGATATTATTTTAAAAATATGTATTATATTTTAAAACTATATTAAAAATGAACTGTATGCATTAAATTTATTTGATTAGAAAAATTCTAACAAATTATCCAGATATACATATATGTATAAGAAATTTTAGAATAAAGAATGTTACTTTGTTACTTTGTGAACAGGAGTTTATAGCATCTATAGGACTAGCCTAGAGAATAGTATAATCTGTATTGATTTCCATGATTTGATTGGTTAATATATTTTGACTAGTTATAGTGTGTAAATAGGTAGGTCTATTGTTTTGTGCTACCAGCCAGTTTTACAATGTTGGGTTCTGTTTATTATTGTGTCAAGCATGCAATGAGAAAGAAGATTGCTATTTTTACTAGCTGTTCAAGTAATGCATGGCTATAATGCAGGAGCTGATGTCATACTGGAAAATTTTAATAATGAATAATTCTGAGATATCTGTTGCAACTCAAGATGATGTTTTATGGGATACTGATGAATTTGAAGGTGAAATTGATGATGATGGAAACATTGAAGTATTTGTGGTTAATGATGAAGCCATTGGAATGCAGCCATCTTCCAGTGGTGTTCTCTGAACTCAGGGCTGACTGAATCCAAATGGGGAGGAATGCCTGGGGTACAAAATGGCTGCACACAATCCATGCTTCATGTGGGAAGAAGTTTGGACCGAGGATTGATGGGAGTTGCACAATCCCAAGCAAGAGAGACTGTGCCCCTTGAGAATGGGTCAAGGCCAAAGTCGATGGCAAAATATCTAACTCTCTGATATATATCTTGTTACAACATTCAACTCATGTTACTGTTTTGCTTTTGTTATGTGTGCTTACTGTTCTATGCTGTGTTACTGTCATGTTACTGTTGTGCTATTGTTATGGTATGCTTACTGTTCTACACTACTGTATTACTGAGTGCTTCTGTTGTGCTATCATTACAGTGTACTTACTGTTCTACACTACTGTATTACTGAGTGCTTCTGTTGTGCTATCATTACAGTGTACTTACTGTTCTACACTACTGTATTACTGAGTGCTTCTGTTGTGCTATCATTACAGTGTACTTACTGTTCTACACTAC
>JAYRBW010044226.1:0-11513 GCA_036023295.1 Invenusta paracnida
ATAATGCAGAGATAGTACATAGTGCATAGATAGTATATAGCGCATAGAATATAAATTATTAGCGAATAGATTATTGGTTGAAAGTGGGTCAAGCAACATATGCACCACCCTGTATATTAATTTAATTTACTTTATTATTAGTATTACTTTATTTAAATTTACATTTTGTTCAAGAAGTATACTTGCAATATTTCTCACTGAACAAAATATATGTTTAAAGCCTTTTTTCTTTATTCATTTTCATATTTTTCCAGATTCACCTAGAGATCCACAATTGGTACAGCAACAATCTTTGTGTCAAAATGAAGCTTATCAAATTCTATTATATACCCTTTTTTCTTGGCCTGAGGTCAATATTATTAAGTTTTACTATAACATAAGTATAGTTATGGGGTCTGAAAGATTTACATAGCTAATTTACTATATAAAACAGTCCTTTCTAGATTCATTTCTGTTTTATGACTGTTTTATTTAATTATAGTACATTAGCTATGTAAATCTTTTGGTATAACTATGCAGCATGCCAATGCCATGGAAAAACTCAATAATTTTGACCCCAGAAAAAAAGTAGTAGACTTAGTAGAATTTAATAAGCTTCATTTTGACACCAAGATTGACACTGTACCTATTAGTATTATGAATCTGGAAATGAATCTAGAGATGATAGTTTTATATAGTAATTAGCTATGTAAATCTTTCAGACCCCATAACCATGTCTATGGTAAAACTCAATAATTTTGACCCCATAAAAAATAAAAAATAATAGAATTTATTAAGCTTCATTTTGACACCAAGACACCTATATAAGATACCTTTTGCTGTACTTATTGTGGATCTCTAGATAAACTTGTCAAAATATAAATTTTACTAATGTCTAATAGTAATACAGTCAAACCCCAGTTTTATGCCAGTCATGGATCCAGTAAAAAGTGGCAGTTAATCAGTGCTGGCAGATAATTGGGACTTCTATTTTAAGTGTTAAATTTATATATGTATGTATATCAGATAAATGTATTTATGTTTTCTTCTCATATTATATTTATTTACAATATAATAATTGATAATATATTCATTTACAGTATACAGACACATATTTATTGTTGTGCTAGAAAAAGAGGCAGGTTGGGGGATATACCAAGGTTTTATAACACAAAAATTATGCATTTGTTCTCAATTTTGTTTGGTGGATGGTGGATAATGAGGTTGTTGGTTAAATTATATTAAAATGCATACAAGGAAATTTGTTCCTAAAAAATGTGGTAATAAAGTGGGGTTGGTGAATAAACAGGGCTTAAAACTGGGGTTTGACTGTACTAACTTGGTACATACTCATTGTAATATTATAATATCAATATTCAATAATTATTACAAATATCATTATATATAATTATAATCTTATTAATATTGACAAGTATATCATTGTTATTACTATTAGCCACCACCTTAAATTAAAATGCCTACACTTCTACCACCTTAAATTAAAATATTTACACTTCTACCACCAGTCATTTCAATTTAAAATGACTATATTATTCAATTGGACCTGTAGTGCAACTGTATGTTAAGCAAGTATTTTTGATAGGCTTATGTTTCTTTATATCAACATTTTTGTCATTTGTTTTATTAAAAATGTATTATTTGGTTTCAAATTAAAGATAACAAAATGTACTATTCATATTTTTTACTTTTAATTTGCTTAAATTAAATTATTTAAAATATATTTAAAGTATTGCTAAAAGTAACATCTTACTTTACATAAAAGGCAATTTTAATTTTAAATCCATGAAATAAATATTTCTTATTGTTTTTGGTAGATATTAATAGAGATAATAATGAGCTTTGTGAAAAATACAAAATATGAATAAACTTCTATAGTATTTCAATAAGTGGTATAACTATAATTAATCATTAAATTATCATATTTTGACTAATCTTGATAGATCAATCTAATTGTGTTTAGATTGATAGTGCAACTGACCTGAGACATAAACAAAAAATTATCCCATCAATCTGTCAATCATAATTTAAAAATGCTATTGTCAATCTAAGATGGTCCAATCTAGTCTATTCACTTTATTATTATAAACTTGTAAATTGATCTATTGTTTTACTACAGCTTCATCTAACAATAAAATAAAACCTGCTGTTAAATATTTAAGCAATAAGATTTTCCATATGGTCCAGTCAATTGCAAATTGTCATTTAACATGAGGTCTTCTTCAAATAAATAGATTTTATGTACAACAGTAAAAGATGTCAACAGCTTTAGAATAAGAAAAAAAACATATGATTTCAATTAAATCTGCAGAAATTATTTCAAAGGGAAAAGCAAGGCAGATGGCTATACAAGCAGCAAAATGTCAAAAAAAGAACACAGTCAGTCAGTGATGCAAAATACATTAAATGTATTCAAGACTAAGAAATAACTCAATCACTCAGTGAATTGAAGGCAATTAATCATAGCCACCAGTTTAGATAGCCAATACATTTAAAAATAAAACTGCAAGTGAAATATACTTTAATTCTTTGCCATGACATTGCTAACATTTGTATATATATATGTAACACTTTTTAAAAACATGTTTCATTAGATGATTGTATTTGCCAGAAGTTATGAAAATACATTTAATGAGCTATTTTTTAAACATGAAAACTAACATATGATGAAACAATAGTGCAGGTACACAAACACAAATTTTTATTGTTGTATTTTATAATATTGAATCATAAGCTAACTGAGAATATATTATATAAATTGACATGTTTGTATTTGTATATTTTAATTATTGAAACATATATGTATAATTGCTTTTTTTGTATTTTACTTATATCTATTAGTATTATACTTATATATATTATTAGTATTATACTTAGTGTGTACCTATTTTAATGGAACTCATAAAGCTGTTTTTTAATGAGATTAATATAATATTTAAATTATTTGTATTATATATTTAATTGTTTATAATTAACTATATATCATAACATAGCTAGACAAATTTAATTTAAAATAATAACCCTTCAAAGTGTTAAATGCAATCAGGGTCTTATTCTGGGTAGATTCTTCTACAAAGCCCGGATATCTTCTGATTTAAAAAAATAGTAATCCTGTTTTGAAAGAATAAGTATAATATATATAGTTTTTAGAATATGCTCACAACATTTCTGCTTAGAGGAAACCATTTTATAGGGCCAAGGCCATACATTGATGTGGATGCCATTGAATATAAATACAATCCAGATTTACTAAATGAATTTTATTTTGTATACCAAAATTTTGAGGTATACAAAATAAAGGTCAATCAATGTAAAAATTCTGGATTTTCAAACATATTTCCTCCTGGATATCTCTTTAATTTATAAATGATATTATTATCTTTAAAAAATGCCAGTCATGACACATTATTTTTCCAGTTTTTTTGTGTAATCTCTTGCCTGAATAAAATGAACAACTTTGTATTCTTATTTTTCACATTCTTATTTTGCAGGATTAAAGAATTTAGAAAGATTATGTAATAAAATTATCTATGCACTTATAATTTTAAATTACAGTATACCAAATTAGGAATGCATGTCAGTCCATACATGTAACAAAGCATACCCATTGTAAACTGTGCTACAATTAATCATTAAAATAATTACTATAATAAACTTTATACTTAGCAAATCATGTTGGTTCTTAAAAAAAGAGAAATCAGCATATAAACAGTTACTTTTATTTTATGCATAATTTTTGTTTAAGCTAATGAACTATATTTATAATACCATTTGCAATAGTTTATTGACTATTGGAAATAATACATATTGAAAGGAAGATACTTCCTTATTTGCGTTTTTATTACTTAGTTTCACCATGTAATTAATAAACAGTTGTATATTTTGTATATAATTTGTTGATTTGTATGGTTCACAAATGGTATGAACTGTTAGAGGATACATTATACTATATTCAATGGTACATGTCATTTGAGAATTGTACAGCTAACATTGCTGATATCAATATTGGATCAGTTCTCAAATCAAATATACAATTGAATAGAAATATATTATCAAACTAATTGCATCAATGAAGTAATAAAATTTAAATATTTTACATAATTATAATGATATCAATTGAAGAAAAACAAAAACACTTGGAGAGTATTATTATAATATTAATAGAATAATTATTATATCATTAGCCAAGTTCAATTTGTCAACCAATTGTACCATTGGTGAATATTGATGGATTAATTTCTTGTCTACTCTACAATAAATGAATATCAATTAATTATAAGTGTATACAGTAATTATTGGAGTATTATTATTAATATAATTAGCCTAAAAGATGTTCCTTTTTCCAATGGCAAACATGTACCATTGGTAAATATCAAGCTTATGTTATGACTTAATTACATGAAAATATGAGCTAGATATCTCATTATTACTAATTGAAATAACTTTATTGATTAAAGTATTAAGTTTAGTTAGCACATATTAGAAATAATTAGCAATTAATCATAAAACTTTTATTTGCCCACTGCACATAATATGGACCATATTATGGTCCATGAATAGAACAGTTTCGCAGTTAATTATACATTATTCATATTATTAACCAATTATACATTACTTGTTCTGATAATGAAAATGTAATTTTAATCAATTATGGATTAGGTATTTTACAGTTATTCAGCCAATAACTTAATATTTGCCAATGGTACATTTGGTCCAGAAATAATATGGATGGTTGGTGAATGAAACAGTTTGATGGTTAATGAAATATTTGTAATATTAACCAATTATATTTCTTCTATAAATGAAAAATAATAAACACTTGTCAACTATAGACTAGTTTTTACAAACAATTAAGTCAATAACTTTGTATTTGTCAATGGTATGACAGAAGTTATTGTCATTAGTGGTATGTGTGGTTCATGAAAAAGTACAAATTCGCCAATGATATTCAACATATGTGCCTCAATGTATTTGTTAATGAATATTTTTTCTTACTAAAATGTAATAGTATTGATACTGTAGTTTCAGTATGATGTATGGTTTGTCACTAGTAAAGACTAAACTGATTCCCTAAATTATTTAGTATCATATCTATGCCTTATGGATATCATATCCAGGCTTATGCTAATGTCTTACAAAGTCAAAAATAAGTAAATAAGTATTTCCCTGGCACTTGGCCTTTTAATTGTTATTCTTCTTAAAATTTGTTAAAAAAATAATAAAATGTGTAGGGATATAGGTGCAGGAGTCCCATAATATATATCTTTTAATTACAATAGCTTAAATTTACAATAACCACTTTGATTCACTTACTATTATTGCTATTCTTTTTATTTTACTTATTCTAAATAATATATTTATTCATCTTATAATTCCAAAACTTTTGATATCAAGACAGTCTGTACCTTCCTGATCAATGTTGTCTATATCTTTGATTGAACAAACTGCAAATTATATATATATATTTATTAATTATAATAAATGATAATAAAATGAACCATTAATGTTGAAAAATAGACAGTAGGCAAATAAATTATGTACACCAGATTACATTTTTACAAACAATTTTTATTTTACTTATGAACTTTACCAATATAATTATTATTAACTAAATATGTAGCTACTTTAAATAAGGCAGCTTAATAATTCACAATACTATCCATCCAAACATTTAATAAATCTTGTTTAATTCTTCAACCATTCATACATTCATAGTGAATTATATAAATAGGATAACATTGTTTTTAGCATATGTCAGGCATGATGTATAATATAAGCATTAAAATAGGCATAGATGAGTTTTAGTAATAAAAGCACTAGATACATGTTTAAAAAGCTCTACATTAATATAGTCAAAATTTGTCTATGGTCTGGGCAGTTTGGGAATTATACAGAGAAAATTGTTTATAGTATATGTTAGGCAAGTTACAAGATTTAGAATAGGTATTAATTATAGAGCAATAACATTAATATTAAATTATATATTTTGTTTACTATAAAATATATACACAACAATTAATAAACAGTGCTAGCTAATATTAAGTTATAGCTGTGTGTTACTTCAATATAATTAGAAAAGTTTAAATTTTAGCTTACTCTTATCAGTATATGGAAGTATTACTCAATGCAGTAGCTGGGTACTCTCATCTGCAAACACATACTTGGTATTCAATATGTACAGTGTCTCTGAGACCCCACAATCTGGCAATTGTAGAGACCACTGTACAAATTATCATTCTCCTGATAAACTTATTTCCAGTTAGTGATTTGTACTTATGTTCAAGTTAATTTCAAACAAGTGTTTTATTTCCACTACATTTAATATGCTTTTCAAACATTTAACTGCCCTCTTATGAGATCTACATCATATTCTAAATGCTGCCACGTTCAATTTGTGAAACAATAGATTTAATTACAGCTATTTTAAAATTGGAAATTTTCAGATAAATCTAGAGACAACCAAACTGCACCAAAAACTTTGGAAATTAATGTATAGGATTGAATACCTTCTCCAACCCGCTGCACTTGATTAGTGGAGGAGAATAAAAAACGATATTAATATGAAATACATCCTGAAATTAACCACGAAAAAAGGATGTAGAGCTGCCAGTATGATTGTGCAGTATCTACAATCACAGTCCACTATATTTTTATTGTGGAATATAGTTATGTTGTTTAATTTTTCAGCATTCAAACCTTTAAATTTAGAAATACATCTAAGCAATTATATACACAATACATAGAGTTAATTTAATGTTCTATTTTATATATCAAAGTGGAAACAAATACTAGCCAAGTATGAATAGTGTTTCAAATAGTAAACAACCTTGATGACATATACTTAGCATCCAAGAATTGTTATTTCTACTTCCATATATACGAATTAAACAACATTTAGTTAATAATTTTTTAAGTTGCAATATGGTATATTTATATGTACATTATGATAACTAAAATAAAACATTTCAATTATGTTTTTGTTTGTTTTCAAAAACAATCTTAAATTGTGGGAAAAATTGTGTAATAGCTTACTTAAAATTTTTTATGATTGCTCAAAGATGAATTGTTTAATTTGAATATTTAGAATATTGGTTAGATAGAAAATGCATTTTCATTATAGGCAAATAAATATGAGAAATCACGTGAAAATTTGTTAAAATAAATTATTATTTGAAAAGGACGCTCAGCTTTCTGTATAAGTACTTTATTTTTACTTTTTTTGCTTTCTGACCATGAATATGACGAAGTTACATTGAAAGCTCGGTCCCTTTTTAATTAATGAATTTATTTTAATATTTTTCAAGTGATTAATTTAATTAGAATTAGCAGTTGATATTTACTCTTTTTTTTCATTTTGCACATATACATCTCTTTTCAGATGTCTCAAACGAGCAATGAAAACGCTACTTCTAATTTTAATGCATGGAGTCGAACACCGGGTTAGTATAGATATTTGTATTTTATAAACATTACCATTGTTATTTTCACTTCTTGGTATTTTCAGGCAAGATGGCGGGTAAGCCAATGGGGTCATCATCCGATTCCGATCCTATTTCAACTCTAGCTCCAAGTGGCCTAGGTTTGACTTCTAGTGGTTGGGGTATGACGCCTTGTGACGATGCAGAATCTCGTTCAGTATGGGGTAACCCTTCACGTCCCTCTACCTTAGGTGTTAACGAAACAATTGACACGGCACACCAACTTCCTGTTCTCTCACATCGTGTCAGTGCTCCAACTGGCCTGTGGACGGGTGGTTTATCTGATGCAGCGCCTGGCTCGTCCGCCGCACAGGTACGTCCACATTATTTGATCCTGTTTTTCTTTATTCGTTACACTAAAAAGTAGTAACTAAATAATGCGTATCTCAGTGTTATATATTATAGTGTGTCATATTTACTTTTTGTTTTATATAAACAATTCTGAATTTCCTGTGTATTATCTCTGAACGAATTAATGTTATTTAACACATTATTATTAGAATTATTTGTATAATAAACATTTCACATTATATTTGTTTTGATAAATATTTAATATAGATTGTACACAATTGTTGTCAAAAGTGATTTATTTAAAATATTGACATTCGCAAAATGAATTTATTTCAGTTAGTTTTATTAATATCATTTACTGGGTCATATATCTATGAAATATTCATTATAACATTTAAAATGTCCAAGAGAAAAAGGTTTCTTGGGCCCTCGATTTTGCATAACAGCCTCTATTTTGCGGCTATTTTAAAAATACTATCTTGTAGCGCTGCTTTAAATTAGTCAGCATGTCAGATATTGTACTTTTTTTACAAATTCCATTATAGCTGTTAAAAACATTTGAGATGAGTACACCACAAAAAGTCTGAAATAAGTTTTTTAAATCACAATAACGCATATAAAATACATAAAAAATGCTTATCGCCATTCAGTATCAATACCTAATATAATAATGAGAAACTATTCACAAAAAAATCAATGGTAGTATTATTATAAAAAACGGAAAACATTTTTGTACTTCGTGTCATTATAGAAGAAAAATATACGTCAAATATCTTAGCTTTTTTTAATATACAGTGGCTGACATTATCTAATTATATATTTCTAGTATTCTACAATTTTCAAGAATTGCTGAAAGTAATATCATTCATAGAACTTTAATTTAAGTCAATGTGTTTTCTATTATCAATTTATTTATCTGTTAGGCTATCTTTATAACAAAATTCAGTTGCTCTGTAGTTACGATGCCATGGTCTCGAGACTATGTCATCTGACTCGTCTTACCTTCAAAAGTGGTTTATTAGCAGTAAAATGCTATACTAATAACTGAAAGGTGTCAGAACTAGTATGTTTTTGACTGATATTAAACCAGATGCCCTGCTGCTAGTTGTACGATTATGTGCAGACAGCTTAAAGGTGTGACACTGACCAAACTCCCATAAAAGTGACAATTCGAAACTAGGCAGAACATTTGACTTCACTATTTTGTATTTGTCAAAAATAATATACCGCAAAAAGGGTATTGTTTGAAAGTAGGCTCATTCAATGAAGGAATTTTCGTGAGATCTCATATTATCTGACTAGAGCCCAAAAATGACGATATGACCTAAAAAATATTATACACATTTCATTTGCAAAAATTAAGATTAGTCTAAATTGCACAACATTTACGCATCTGTTCATCCCCTAAAATATCAGTATATTCTTTAAAATAATTAATTCACTACATTCTGCTTATTGTATACTTTGCGGGTTCTATTTATGTCTTACTTGTTGTCCTATTCACCTTTCTTTCTTGATTTTTTGCAGATGGCTTAGTTATTATATATTAATAAGGTAATTTTAAAACCATAAAAATCACTAAATTTTCACAAAAAAAATTTATCGAAATATATCAAATTTAAAACGACAAACATATTAAAGAATTGGTGATCATCCCCACCTAACTGAGTATGTTTCAGGTGCTTTCCGGACGGTTAGGAGATTTTTTTAAATTGCGAAGAAAATTGTCGTATTGGGCAAAATTTATTGTTACCAATGCTATTAAACATAACAAATTAGTGGCATAATAACTTTTACGTCAAGGTGTAAATGCAATGAACTTTCTACGTTGAAAGCTGAAGTTCGTTTACACCAAGCGTACATTCACACCATACAAAATATAATCTTAATACTGGGTACGTAACATAAGTACGGTTCTAACACTGATTAAATAGTCCGTTCAGTACTTCTACTACCACATAGTGATAGCTAGATGAAGTAAGTGTTTATATCGTTTTTCATAAAGAAAAGCGTTTGGGCACCATTTACGAAAATAGCCTTTATATTATATTTTTATCTACTTGTGTGATATACGACCGGACATTTAATCTAGGAAGAAAATACAGCCATAAAGAATGCTACTGTATATATAAGTTTTGCAAATAAATAGAAATTACTAGTATAATAATAGTATTTTATATTAGAATACATTATATGAATTGGATAAAGATTATTAAGTGACCTAAGTAAAAGTTACGAAGAGAGAGAGAGCTATGAAATGCAATATTGGCTCATTGCGCTAAAAAGTTGTTAATTCTTCAGCCGTGTGGAAGATAGGGGGGGGGGGGGGTATTTAAAGTGGATATTGGTTAAACAATGGAATGCATTACTCTGATTTTTTACTCAGTGACAAATACTTCAATCTAACTAAAGAAAATATTAAACAAAATTTCGACTGTTTTAACATACGATAGGAAATGTTTAAAAGTAGTATAAAAAATATATCTCCCTCTACGGAGTCGGACGAAGGGTTAAGAGAAGTATGGTTATTAATGTTTGATGAAATAACTCATTATTTTAACCAGCCTTCTTCTAACAACTCATGTAATCGGACCAGTTTTTTATTTATCTTGTATTCTTTTAACTGTGGTTTTTTTATTCAGTTAATCAAAAGCACAGTACAACTGCGTAAAAAAATAAACATGAAAATTCCCTGCATTGGTTAATTTCTGGTAGCTCTATATTTTATATTTGAATTACCCTGTTTAATTTTAGTGGGGTATGGTATCCGGTCCTGACATGACAAAATGGAGCGGGTTGTCGCCAGTTGGAGTCGAACGAAGTAACAGTCTCTCGAGCTGGGGAGGAGAACTCTCTGGTGGTGGTGGGGCGCTGTGGTCTGACTCGCACGGTGCTGCCGCTAGTTCTACACGGAGTGGTGGTGGAGGTGCTGGCAGTGTCGGCAGTGGCGATTCGCATGACTCCAGTAGCGGCAACAAGACCTGGGCACAGGCAGCTGGTAGTGCTGGGAAGAGTCTTGCTGCTAGTGGGGCCGCCACTGGACAGCAACAGGCGCCTCCTGGAGCTCAAGGTATATTTGATATGACTTCATTTTTTTTAAATTACGCATTTAATGTTATTTGACATTACTGGGCATTTATATTTTAATTTATTATAATGTTTAATCCTATTTGGTTTTTAAATATATTAACATAACCATTGGGCTGGTAATTCTTTGAAGTTGTATATTGTGTACTTTATTTAAATGTACAGGGTGTCCCAAAATATACGCACCATTGGGAAAAGTGAAGAATGCTAATATAATATGTATTATAATCAATTTCATATGGATATATGATAATAACTGATATCAAATTATACTGTTCAAATTGACAACTAGTTTGTTCAACTAAGAAACTGTTCGAATTGGCCACCATGTTGGTTAATGCGCTTACTGCAGCGATTCCTCAATGACATTAGAACGTTTCGAATAGTATCGGGGCTGATCTTTGCAATCTCCGAGGTTATGTTTTCCTTTAGTGCATCAATTGTGAGTGGCCTATTGTTGTACACACAAGATTTTAGATGACCCCATAAGAAATAGTCAAGTGGAGAAAAATCTGGTGGCCTGGGAAGCCACTCAACAGCACCTCGACGGCCTATCCATTGATTAGTAAATTCATCATCAAGTAATTGTCGAACATTCACACCAAAGTGCGGCGGAGCACCATCCTGCTGAAACCACAGCTGCATTCGTTGAGCAAGAGG
>JAYRBW010044237.1:0-11513 GCA_036023295.1 Invenusta paracnida
ATTGCATATACACAATAATAATCATAATATTATATATAATAATAATAATTTGATATTATAGATTTAATATAAAACTAAAAATGATTTTTTAAAATATTCATGGGTTAGGGTTAGGAATATTTAGGGTTACGAAATATTTTCTCCAATTGAAGATCTTTGTGATAAATATACAGTGGCTTCAAAAGCAAATAAATATACTTTTATTTGAAATAAATATATTTTTATTTGAAATAAATCAATAAAAATAAAAATAAACAACTAAATGCATTTATAGTGTTCTCTTTAGTAATAGATACCGAAAATTATGACAAACAATATGAGATAAGAATTTATATATAATATTGATACTTAAATTAAATTATTTTAATATATCAAGTTATAATTTTAACTTGCAAGAAGACAATGTACATTTACTGTTAATATTACAATCTAATTATAATTTGATTTAAAATGGCATTAGTCAAAAAACCTAAAAGAATTTTAACAGCACATACTTATGATGCAATCAACTGGCTGTCTCAATATAAACTTATGACAAATCTATAAATAGTGATTGATGTAACAAGCCTTGCCATGAAACAACTTTTTCATAAGAAATTCATAAAACTAGATTAAAATCTAGACTGTGATTTTGTCAAATCAACTCATAATGGCAGTTTTTTAAGAAGCCAACTTGAGCACAATAAGTTCTTGGGCTTTACATATTTTTGGCTAATAATTGCAATCTCATGATAGAAAGTGATCATTTTTATTTTCACACTATTATGGATTGGAGTAACTATCCCCATAATTTTTGCCACAAATGGATATTAAATAATCTGACCTATTGTGGAGATTTATATTTAATCACTTTGAAGACAAAGATAATATAAATATATCAAATAGAATATTTTGATCAAAATTATGCAAGAGAAGAGTGTTTGGCAGGAAGGTCACCAGGTCATTTAAGCATTAAAAGAAAGAACTCCAGTTTGTAAATACTTGCATTTAATTAAACAGCAATTTATGATGACTGCTGTTATATTATTACCAATCAGTGTACTGCATATAATATAATGATAAATAATCCTTAAGGTTAAAAATACCAGGATAATCATAGTGTTAAATTTATAAATCTATCAAATCCAGATGTGTATATGGAAGGATAAAATCTTTTTGTTTGCATATAAAAAAGAAATTAAAAAGATGAAAAATAAGTTATTAGGTACCTGTTTGTTGGTTATTTAGAAGAATTTGAATACCTAATGTTATCAAAAAGATACCAACTGATATAGAAGTAATGAACATTTTTAAAATATGCTTTCCTCAATAAATGATTATCTTATAAAGATTTCATTTTCAGTATACTTCTAATTGCCTTTTTATATATTTTTAATAAAAATAAACAAGTTTCAGGATTATTTTATTAAAATTATTATAAATAACTTTTTGGGGAATTTAGGATGCAAATTATCAGATTGCCATAAAAGTAGTTATAAATTCATGAGATAAGTTAATCTTTTAAGAAAAAAGATAAAGCTTTATGTAAACAAATTAAAAAGGGCAGTTATTAATATATTAATTCAAGTCAAAATATATTAAGGTAACAATATTTATCAAATTAAAATATAACTTGTTAAACATGTTATTTGAATATTTTGTTACTGATTAAAATTGATTGTTAGTGATAAAATATAATAAGTTTAGTATTAATTCATTAAATTTAAGATCAAATCTATATAAGTGAAAACTTAAATTGTCTTATATTAATATTAACTACAATATGCCTATATTTCTAATATTAAATTAGTGTACAGTCTAATAGTATTTATAATTTAAACTACTAGTATACTTTAGAATATTTTTTTATCAAAAGTCAAATTTTAATAAAATAAATAAAGTTATTGTATAAGTTAAAAAAATGATAATAATGATAACAATTTTTGGAACTTTATAAATTCAATTATATTCAAAATTAGCAAATATGGTATAAACTATGTATAAGAATAAATTGTTATTTTTATAAAAAGTTAAAGATGTATAGAAAAGTAACAACTTGTTATTTGTTTGTAGGGATGTGTTGACTACTGAATTCTGCAAAAAGAAGACACATATGAAATATATCTCTAGATTTTATAAAATAATGGCAATTGTGGAGTACTTGGCCATAATTTTTTTTTAAATAAACAAAACATAAAAAAAACAAATGTAATTAACAAGTAACCGCTATACATTATTAAAAGCTGGTGGCTGCAACCACACCATGATTATCAATCATCTCCCTATCCTTTATGATAGTATTATGAAAAATAAATGTAAATACATTTATTTTGGAATGTTTTGCTTATTTTCCGAGAAAAAAATTTAATTTATGGCCAAGTACTCCACATTACAAACAGAATCACCAAAATAGTAATTATAAAGATAAATACTTAACTGACATATATTTAATAAACAAATTCATGACAATGTAAAATTTTATATATAATATATCATACAATAGTCATAGACATATAGTCTATACTTACAATCATACTAAAGTCAGACCAAGGCAAGTATGGCAATTCTAATAATAAATATTTTAATTAAATATTTAACTTTGACTTTCAGAATAGTACCTACTCAGTGGTATGCACACCAGAGGGTGCACCTGGCGCGCACACCCCCCTCAGACTCAGTGAAAATCAGCACCCCTTTTGTAAATGAAGTTAGACTAGATAAAAATACAATTTCTGGAGTATGGCACCCTTTTCACAAATGAAGTTTGACTAGATAAAAATATGTTTTCTTTCACAAATGAAAATAGACTGGATAAAAATATGTTTTCTGGAGAGCAGTGCCTCTTTTTCCAATAAAATTAGACTAAAATACATTTTCTGTGGTGCTCTTTTCACAAATGAAGTTTGACTAAATAAAAATACATTGCAATTACTGTACAAGGCCAAGGGGGGTATGTTCACAACAATTCAAGCTATATGGGTATTTACCCACTACTAATGATATTTTTTTATATACCTATCCCATCTTCCCCAAGACTAAAAAAACACAATACTGCTCTCTTCAAGGCAAAAAAACTACTGTATTTTATTTCTATACAACATACAGAAATGGATAGTCGATTTGGAGATGTGGCTAAGCACACAATGCATACACTTCTATTGATTCCAGCAAATCTTGAAAATGGTCTAGTGAATAATTACACAATCCAACAATGGATTACTTTGTATGGTGACGATTTTTGATGTCCATTAAACCTTCCTCAGGAAATAGATTATAGATGGCAAGTATTTTGGGAAAGACAGAACAGGAAACCCAAATGTATATCAGGTACTCTGAATGAAGTAAATAACTTTTTGTTTCCAAACATAGTCTTACTTCTTTGACTGGTATTGCTTTTACCAGTAACTTCTGCCATGGCTGAGAGATCAAATTCTGCTTTGAAATATGTAAAATCAGCCAAGAGAAATAAAATGGATGAAAACAGACTCAATACATTACTTCTCATGTTTGTCCACAAAGATCTTGTAGGGAAATTAGATTTTGATAAAGTGGTAAACAGATTTGCTAATAGTCATCCCAAAAGAATGACACTCATATTTCCTTTCAATGAGTGATTAACAGCTCAACGTTTCTTTGGTGTTATAGCTGAGTTCATAATTTTACTAGTCTATGTTTAAATACCTAAATTTCCAATGACAATTTTATCTCTATCTCATAACTTGTTATTACCTAAATTTAATTGTACTTTTACTGTTAAACATAATAGTAATTTTCATATAATTTCATTGACATTTGCATTCTGAGTTTTGCTTTTATGATAATATGGACTGCCTGGTTTTACTTGTAGACATTTTAATCGAATATTATACTCTATGATATAACATTACGTTTTACTATATACACTGCATGTAAAAAAACAAGACAGCTACTTCTGTTAAGGTTCAGTCAAAATTATTATTGTTTTTAAAATTATATTTTATACTTTTGGGCACTGTTTTTTCTCTCATTTCTCTCATGTAAACACTCATGGTTTACAATATATACCTATACTGTTAAACATAATTGATATTTTCATATAAAAGTTATTAGTTTAAATATCGACCTGTATTATTTTATTTAATAAATCAATTTTATTTAAACCTATACATTTATTTAAAATAAATTAATATATAATTAGAGAGAATAGTTTTGTGTGATACATAAACTACACTTTTTTTACTAGTTGGAAATTTTAGAATTTGCAGATCCCTTCTGAAATACTGAGCACATCACTGGGCTCCCACCAGGGTGGCCGCGCACCTCTCCTACTGAATTCATGGGCATGTCACTGGATTTATTCTGTGACATAGCAAATACCTACATATATTATAAATTAAAGTCACAACTGCTGGACAGATAGCATTTTATTTTACTAAATCCATGCCAGTGGACCATATAGTCACTGATAAGACAAAAAATTAGAAAAAATATAAATCTTGAATGACACTGAAAATATAGAAATTCTAGTGAGCTATTTTTAGAATGCAACTGCAGTAACAGCTTCCATTGGTGGATCCAAGTTTTTAGACTAGGACAGATGAGGGGGGAGGAGAATGAAAGGTGTCACATTTTGGTCAAATGTTTATAAAATTAGATACCAAAACCTTATATTTTACAATAGAAATATTATAAAAAATTATTATAGATTTGTATAGTATAGTTCTATTGTACATAAACAATATAACAACTATTAACAACTATAAATATTAATTTATATGAATTGTTAGATCTGTCTATACAAGTAATTTTTTGCTATTTTTTGCTATTTTATCTAAATTATATGTTTGTTGTTAATTAACCCATTTATGAGGAGTAGGAGCCAGAAAGGACCACTCCTCCTACCCTAGATCTGCAACTGGCTTCTTGTCTTCTTGTTATTTACTATAAAGTTTATTATATCAAAGTTACATTTTTTATAGTTAGCTTATATGCTTAATATACTTTGTTACACAGCTACAATCAAAAGTCAGCAAATATGCACAAAATGTAACATCCTTTAAAGTTTTATTTTAAGATTATGTTAAATATTATACTATATATATTATTTATATATATACTCTAATATAAAAACAAAACTTAAAAAACCTATAAAAGCAATTTCTATAGCTTCTGGAGAGAGATGTTTTGTTCCAGTTATAGCCATAATAAAGAGATTAAATACAACAATTAGCAATATATTTTATAGCTTAAGACTTTTAAGTTAATCAATGTTATAAACAAACTCACTATAAGCTAAATAAATATTTTAGTACTCATTTACTTTAGGGTCATGGGATGGTTAGTGATTCATAGGCATGGTTATCAACAAATTAATTATTTAATTAATATTAATGGTAATGGTAATACTATAACTAATAGGAATATTATATATATATAAAAATTATGCTAATAAAATATTTTAATTAATTGCAATTATTATGGTAATGCTTTAATGTTTTAATATATTTACTTTGTAAAGTATAATCCCTATACCTTATTAGCCTGAATCATCCAGTGGTGCTAAATAAAATTAGTGCCAATATTTTGATATTAGATAATATTTTTAAAATTGTAATGGAATATTTTGAAATTTTCTAAATCTAGAACAATTTGAAACTCTTATCAATATAATTATTAAGTCAATATCAATTATTCAATAAACGATATCAATTAAAAGACAATTAATATTTAAATTTTATTGAATGAATAAAACAGCAATATTAAATATAAAATGAATACTTAATTTTTATTATGATGATATAAACTATAAGTATAATAAATGTAATGGGTTATCAACTAAAGTTTAAAATATTCTTAATCAATAAAATCATTTATATAATGTTGCAAATAAATTATTGGACATAGAAGAACAAATACTATTTAGCCATAGAAATGGTATATATCTATCATTTCAAAAATTTCAAGTTATTTTTAGAATTATGTTATTTTATAGTTAATAGTATTTTATTTCTAAATGGTGAAAAAGTTATATAACTATACTACATCAATTATTTAATACATTAAGTTGTGAGAATTGTCTCTTCTGAAAAGTATTTAAAGCCTTACTTATCACTCATATATTGTCTCTCCTGAAAAGTAAAGAATATTTAGATAGACTGTTATATATTATATAATATATACAATATACAAGACAGTTCTATATTTTGTTAATAATCAATAATGTATTTGAGTATTTTAAATAATTTCTAAATACAAGTGATACTGATTTATATAATTTAACAAATAGAGAATAATTTAAACTTTGTCATTTGCCTTAGATGGGTTCTTGATTGAATATAATTATATAAAATTTTACATTTGGTTCAATACTAATTATATATCTATTTATTAAGAGAGAATATAGATAATTACTTTGAATAGAATTTTTAATAATTCAAAAATAATTACTTAATATTTTATTAAACCCAAATAAGAAATTCAATAAATAATTGGATATGACTGCATCTACAGTGTTACAATTGCACAAGAAGACAAAATAATGTCAACACTATTTGTTTATTAATGAATACTTACAGACATTTTTTATAACTATTGTTATGGTTTATTTATTAATATTGTTAATAAATTGAAAAATAAAATTATAAAACTTAAGTAATCATACTTATAATAGTTTTTAAAGTATTTTTCGAAATATTAATAAAATATTTATGAGATTACAGAATATCTATATTAATGTCATATAAAATACAATATAAAGGAAATTAAGATGATTTAACTAGGTTATGATAAACAGAAACTTATTATAGAAACTAACCAGTTATTTTTTAATAATAATTTATATTTATATTTTAATGTAATATTATATATATAATGTAAACGATCATACAAGAATTTTTGAATGCCTTTATAAAAATTGAATTATTGTTAATATAGGAATTTTGCTATTGATTGCTTTATTATTTTTTCTCATGTGATCTAAATATACTCATTACTAGGCATATCATGTGCACTTTACTAAAAATGTACAATTAATTTTTAATACTTCATAATGAACAGGTGGTGCTTCATCTCCACTACAATAAACCAAAACAATTTTTTTCCAAAAAATTCTGAAAATTTGCTCTTTGAATAAGATAAAAATGTCTACAGCAACATTACATCCAATAGAGAAATCATCTGCTCGGAAATTATCTAACATACTTGATCAAAGTCAGAATAATGGTAAGTATAGATTATATATGATTTTTATTATAAACTAAATTAATTTTATAATAAATGTATAATTTAAAACTTATAATATGTTTATAATGGTAGTAAAATAAGTTTCCTGCCAATTTAATTTGTAATATTTGCTTTCCAATTATTTTGTGACATAGCCAGTTCATTAATGCACAATATATATGTCAGAACTTCATTCCTACATTATTTAGTTCAATAATGCACTCTGTCTCAATCATTAATGAATTCTGTCTTTGATAATTATATTTATAATTATGCATAAAATTAATTTATAACATCTAATTACTATTTTGATATGTATTACCGATAATAAAATTATTATTAGGGCTTAAATAAACGCAACTTAAGTCCATCTATGATGTATATGTATATTGTATATTATTATTCTATTGAATAATCCATCGAATTTAGATATGTGTATAAGTGTATGTGTTTATAAAAATCCATGTATTCTCACAATTCTATCTCTGATGTACCTAAGTAGATTATGCAATAATTTCACAACAAATTCTCATTTTCTAATAAAATTGATTTGTTTCATACAGAGAGCTAAAATCTATTGTTCCACACAGTTGATTATGCAAACATGATCTATATAACAATGTTTTGAGCCTAAGAATTCACTTTTGAGTTTTTCAACTTGAGACTTGCACATAGCTATGGCAAAAAGACGAATTACTGCTGAACAGGTTTTATTTGCTCATATTATTTCTGGTATTATTCCATAGATGATTTCTTACATATTATTCTCTCGTGTATTGCATGTTTCATTTAATTTTATGTAATGAAATACATATTTGAATTTGTATACAATGTTGATATATAATCAATATATAACAATATTAGTTATAAACAAGTGCTGGCTTCACCGGATTATAAATAAATAGTAGAGAAGGACTACTATTGCAATTTAATTACAATGCTCGGAGAAAGGCTAAAGTCCTTCTCTACTATTTATAGTGTTAATTTATATCGCAGATTGATTTTGATTAAAGAGAATTTGAAACTGAAATAATCTAACATAAATAAACATGAATGCTAATGATAAAAAATGAAGTACCTATGTTTCAGAAAAACGCGTACATTGTAATAGATTGAACGATTTGCAGAAATTTTCATTAGTAAAAAATATGAAAAATCTTGACTAATATTACATTAATATTTCACAATAATAATTGTAGTACATTATAAATATATTATAAACATTTATTTATGATTACAAAATATAGTAATGAATAATTATTATCGATTATAATCGATTCGTTTTATAGTGAATATTTACTATAATACATTACCGTTATTAATACTCGTCAATTGACGAGTTTCACTGTTCTAGGTATAACTAGCAGTAACTTTTTTCCTGACTAGATATCATACATTTTTTGCATTTTTACTACCTCATAAAATTATTAAAAGCCAAGAGAGAGATAGAAAAAATGAATGAAGGTACAATCATTTTAAAATTGAAAATCGTCAATTAATGGATTTCGCTGTTCTAGTGTTAATAACTGGAAGTGCCTTGTAATTTGTTGACCTCCTCCAGAGGTTAAAATGAACTTGTGTGCATTTTTTATTCAAATATTTTTTTATACTTTGTATAAACCAAATGATTTATTTGCACCAGACTATGCTGAGAAATTGGTTTAAAATGATAATTCAATGAATCTATTATCAACTTTCTAATGACTGGTTATAGGTACTCTGTCACAGGATCCATATTAATTAATAAATAAAAAGTTCTATTCATTACTGATAAGATATATTTTAAATAATTTTCCACCTTTTTAGTCAATTACATACTGCATGTGCCGGTTTAAATTTAATCAACTTATAAAACATACTTCCATGTAATTATATACAAATGGATTCATTCATACCTAAGTGTTGATCCATTTTATATTTTATCCTACTTATTTCTAATTATAACTACATCAATATAATTAATCTTGTAATTAAAATTATAATAATTTATTTAAACAATACTTTCAAAATGGAATATTATTTTATAATAATAAGTTAAATTTTATTTCGACAGATATTTTAATTAAAGTTTGAATTATTTGTATCATTATATATCAATAACTCAATTACGATTGATTGAAATTGAATTGTACACTATTAAACTGAATATTGGCAGAAATAAAAAATGAAACTAATTAATGTTGCACATTCATTAATGAACTGACTATGTGCACTAAGAAACTGAAAGACCAATATTTGTAAATTTATTTTATTCTGTATATTTCATTCAAAAAAGTAATATCTACATATCTACCTACTTCTTATTTATATTGAATTCTAGTGTTACATAACTTGAATTTGTTATATCTACTAATTAAAATGATACAATTCGTAATTTTCAGTGGAAAAACCACCTCCGTCTAAAACGATTTCTCAAAAAGAAAGTTCTAATGGTAACCATGTTTCCTGTTTAACATAACCATTATTTTTGTATTACATATATATACATTCAACTGTGTATTTTTTATAATTGTTTTATAACATTGATTTATTTAATCAATTGTTTTGTGTTGCTTTGTTTATTAATTCTACCTACTTATAATTTAAAATGTACCGTTTTGCAGGGTTCCCACGCACCTTAAAAATTCCTTGAAATTTTTCGGTGAAAGCGGTGGAACCCTGGTTTTGTAAAAAGTAGATTTTTTGCTTGTCAGGTTACTTGGTTTTCGTTTACTTTGTATTGATAATTATGGCCTTTTGAATCCCATTTTATTCAATAACAAATTAGTATTATTATTTACAAAATGTACAAAAAAATGAAAATGTGTTTTGATATTTATGCAGATTTTTTAATAACTTAATTTCTTTCTTTTTTTCTTTTCTAGTAATATAATCCAGGGCGGGTGATATTGCTCCTATATTTCCTGTATATTTGTTACACCTCCTATACACTGCTATATTTCCTGTATATTTGTTACACCTCCCAGGCATCGCATATATCCGGCCATGGCCGGAATTCCGGCTATTTGGAGGCAAATTTATTAGGTCTTGAGATTCGAAAACATATGCAATAAAATATGAGGGGCAGGGGTAGGAGGATAGAGTGTAGGTTACACAATTTTTTATCTTGAATTTTATAAATAATTAATTATGGCACAATTTATTTTCATTTATATGCATTCTAGGTATAAAAAATTCAAACTATTTTTTTTTCAGCGCGGATTTAGTAAATACAATAATTATTCACCATCAACTCCAACTTTAAACTCAATTCAATTCTCTCTCTCCACTAACTCCACTACAGTTTTTGCTATCCTTCTTTATCAGAATGTATTTGTAATATTTTTGTTAAAATACTGTTTTTTGCAGAACGAATTACTTCTGTTTTATAGTTTTTGTTCTGTTAACAATATATTTATCTTTGTTTGAGGTTAATTTATATTTTCAAAATTTTACTTATATATATAATTTTTACTAATGTAATTGCATAAAAGGAAGTTATATAAAGTACTAAGCGATAGGTCTAAATTTCTGTTTTCTAATAAATGATAATAAAATAATGTGTGGCATTAAACGATGTAAACTGTAGTATTTTCCGATATATATATATTTTATGATACTTTTATAGTATATAAAATACTTTTTTTGCGATCTGTAAATTAGTTAATTTAATGTTAGTTGTAAATGACATTATTTCGCTTAAGACAAATAGATATTATTTAATTCTCCAAAAAGGACAAAATTTGCTAGCTTTAAAGTAATGTACTTAGGGATATTTAATGTATGATTCTGTTTCAAAATTTCATTGGGTTTCTTCATCTTTATGTTTATTTTTCAATTTCAGCTGAATTGAACCTTGGTGAGCGAGTAGCTTCATACCAAATTACATATGACCTCAGTGAATTTTGCCAAGAAGAAATCATACGGAAAGTTGATACTAAACACTATTCCTTAAATGTTGATGAAGCAACAGCGACAAACAGTGCAAAAAATTGTAGCCATTTTGATTAGCTTTTTTTATGAGCATCTTAAGTGTGTCTCTGTGTATCATCTTGCCAGTGTTGAAATGGTGACTGTGAACAGTGAATCTGTGACTGACGTCCTTTGTCGTGTCTTAAGTGACAACAATTTAGATTCTTCTAAGTTTCTGGCAGCCCTCATGGATAATTGCAATGTTATGAGGGGTGTTAAATCCGGAGTCGAAGTTTTATTACGTGAGAAATATCCTCATCTTTTGGATATTAATGGTGACACTTGCCACCATGCGCATAATGCCAGCAAAATATTCACCAAAAACTTCGATGCTCATTTAGAAACGTTGTTCAACGATTTATACACCCATTTCAAATGGCTAT